>JADWQK010001773.1:0-110447 GCA_017933935.1 Sesamia nonagrioides | reverse complement strand
GTTAACTTCTAACTTACAAGTAAATTGTAACAATAATTCTAAAGTAAAAACTCACAAAAACATTTTCATCGTTTCCAGATTGTCTTCAGCGGCGTGTACGTGATGATAGTCTACTTCATGACAGGCCAGCCGATGCAGACGGACCGGGTGCTGATGTTCACGACAATTAACATCCTGACGGCCCTGGTGGCGCAATCCCTCGGGTTGCTCATCGGGGCCGCCATGAAGATCGAGACCGGGGTCTACCTGGGACCAGTCACTACCATCCCCGTAGTGCTCTTCTCAGGCTTCTTTGTTAATTTCAACGCAATACCCAGCTACCTGCAATGGCTTACTTACCTCAGCTACGTTCGATATGGATTTGAAGGAGCCATGCTCTCAGTCTACGGCTTCGGGAGGGAAAAGCTTCACTGCTCCGAAGCCTATTGCCACTTCAGGAATCCGAACTTATTCTTGAAGGAAATGACTATGGATAAGGCGAATTTCTGGATCGATGTCGGCGCACTCAGCGCACTCTTCATCTTCATTAGGGTAATCTCTTACTTAGTCTTAAGGTTCAAATTGAAGATGATGCAGTAGGCGCATGCACAAAACGATCAGGACGATCAGCTTCGTTGGCGATGACTATTTCTTTCAATTTGTCGATTTTGATGGAATCGGAGTTAAGTGAATCTTTGCGTGTTTCCGTAGGGTGGTGTGTGTACCAAAAGGATATTAATGAATCATTCCTAAGGATAAGTTATTATGTTTTAAGATGGTTTGAGGTTCGTGTGTTTGCTGATGAGGTTGCTCGTAGAGTTAATAGGGAATTTGTTTTTTTTTAATATTTTTTTTTTTTTCTTTATTTTTGGCTTCGCACGGTTTGTGCATTTAGCCAATGTCACGTAATTAATTATTCGTGTCGAAAGACGGCCACGTGAACCGTCTACAAGGGAGGTTTGAGGCAAAGTCATGATGAGGTCACTATGCCGCGATATTTCACTGTTCTTTATGAATTATTCACTGAATGCACTTTTTACTACATAAATCACGCGCTTTATTTAGTAAACGACACTATAAATAATTTTAAAGTCCAATGAAAATGAGCGACACTCATCTTGACATTCCTGCCAAAAACCTTTTTTAATATAAACGTGTTGTCACAGCTAGCTATGCTTTAATACTAGGGATGTACTTATTGGGGTATGCCCCATTCAGCTCAACGGTCTTAAATCCGATTCTATTCCAAAATTCTTTGATCATCACGAATTCAAGTTCGTAGTTATAATAATAAAAAATAGTTTTCGAAATACTTTAGCTTTTTAGTACGCAGATAAAATATAGATTGTTTATACGTACCCATAGGGGATAGTTGTTAAGGTTTTATAGGAAATCGGGCCCATGACTTAATTTTTAAGTTCCTTAATTAGTGATTTTTCATACGTTAGTTTATGACTCATTTACAACATCACGCGTAGGCGATATCAACTTGTATGTACTCAACATTCTTAGATATTTAATAGTATTTTAAAGTACCTTTAATTACGCTAAAGATTTTTTCGTAAATCTCTATGTCTATCCTAATTACCAGTATTTATTATTAAATAAACGACTGTGATTTTTATAATGTTGTTGTTTGAATCAATACTAACCTTTAACAGTGGTGTGGCTACCATTGATATAATATTAAGGTCGTACCCTCACCAAATGACCTCGAGCATTTGCTCCCTCTTCACCGCGCCCCACCTCTACAATACTTCGCAAAATATTACTAGCGCCGTCTGGCGGACGAAGTACTTACAAATACAAATTAAATTCATAGACCACAGAAGTAACAGACATGGCACTTTTATTTTTGTTTATTGGTGCGCCCAAATACTTTTGGTTATTATGTACTCAAACAAATGTTGACGATACTTCATAATAAAAATTTTGCGGTGTTTATTTTTTAACCGACTTCAGAAAAAGGTGGTTCTCAGTTCGATTTATTGTCGCTGATAACTTTATGGTTAATGAACCTATTTAGACCATTCTTTTTTATATGAAGGGATATGCTGCCTATGTAATCCCATTGTTACCACGTCAGTGTCGATAATGGAAATTCTGAGAAATTTAGGCCAATTATCGAAAATTGTAGGCACGCTTCTGGTGACAACTTGATACTCGTGTTTATATCGGATGATACTATAAAACCGTGAAGATTTGGGCCTGACCTGATGATGGAGATGACAGAATATAGAATAGAATAGAATACTTTATTATGTAATACATCATATAGTTTACAAAACATAAATATAAAGATTTTACAAAGGATGACACAATGTGCGGTCTTATCGCTAAGATAATAAATAATAATATAATAATAATAATATTTATTTCTCATTTAACAAAAGTTCGTATTGTTGTAAACAGTAATTTGGAGTACATATTTGTAAATATAAGGCTTATCATAAGTTAACAATACATAGGTACTCTGACTCCTAAACTAGGTGAAACCTGTGACTTAGGTGTCAGTGATTCTCCGCAAGATACAAAGCCATAATTCTAGTACAATCAGGACGGTTTGACAATAATCAAGGTGGTGGACAAAAACAGTAAAACTAATTAATAGAATAAAAGCAAATAAATGAGAAAAGATTAACTAAGTGGCGAGTGTAAGGTGTGAGTGTAGGTATAGGGAAGGGTGTGTGTGTGTGTGTGTGGGTGTGTACATCTGTGTGCGTGTGCGTGCGTGTGTGGGTGTGTGTGTGTGCGTGCGTGTGGGTGCGTATGTATATCAAGGGAATCCACATCGGAAGCAACTGTCACGTGTTTGGGCTTATTTAATGTGTATTGATTAGACCTTTATAACTAAATATGTTATGACTGTAACTTCAGGGTTGGAAGTTAGTTTTATAGATTGAAAGTTAGCTAAGTCAGATGGACAAAGGGATAGAAAAATAATTTAATAAAGTTTAATTTATCATTATTTATTATTTTAAGGGAAAACGTAATCAGGGTCAAATAAATTTCTGCAGAACTGACACATTTAAAAAAAAAAATTCATGTGTTTTTTTGGGACCAGGCAAGACTGTGAAATTATATTATTAACTTCCGAAATTAGTTATTTTTCACTTTGTAGTGGTTTTTGAAGTCGGTTGTGTTTTTGTAAAAAGTTTTTATTTTTATGTTTGTTTGCGGATAACTTCGCCTAAAATTTGGTATTTCGATGAATTTTTTGGTATTTCGACATGGGTGTCGTGATAGGGGTTTTTGGGAGTGCAGATCACGAATATGACGTAATTTTTGAAATCCAAGATGGCCGACACCAATTTTATGATATTTTGACATGGGTGTCGTGAAAGGGGTTTTTGTGGGTGCTAATCACGAAAATGACGTCATTTTGGAAATCCAAGATGGCCTACACCAATTTTATGATATTTTGACATGGGTGTCGTGAAAGGGGTTTTTGTGGGTGCTAATCACGAAAATGGCGTCATTTTGGAAATCCAAGATGGCCGACATCAATTTTATGATATTTTGACATGAGTGTCGTGAAAGGGGTTTTTGTGGGTGCTAATCACGAAAATGACGTCATTTTGGAAATCCAAGATGGCCGACACCAATTTTATGATATTTTGACATGGGTGTCGTGACGAGGGTTTTTGGGGGTGCAGATCACGAAAATCACGTCATTTTTGAAATCCAAGATGGCTGACACCAATTTTATGATATTTTGACATGGGTGTCGTGACGGGGGTTTTCGGGGGTGCAGATCACGAAAATGACGTCATTTTTGAAATCCAAGATGGCTGACACCAATTTTATGGTATTTTGACATGGGTGTCGTGACGGGGGTTTTCGGGGGTGCAGATCACGAAAATGACGTCATTTTTGAAATCCAAGATGGCTGACACCAATTTTATGATATTTTGACTTGGGTATCGTGACGGGTTTTCGGGGCGCTGATCACGAAAATGACGTCAATTATAAGCTGTGGCATAGCTTCTATTTCTTTATCAAAGTCAAAAATAAAACATCAAAAATAGTTTAGTCGCTAAATCGCCACCATTTTTCGCACTCCTTCAATGACGTCACTGGTAAAAAATAAATAAATAAACTACAAAAAAGAAAATACATACTTATACAAATGTATACGTTAATTGGCAAAATAAAAAAAATACTATGTCATAAATAACTAATAAAAAATTTCCTACTAACTACATACTGCGGAACTCGATGTGCACACCTTTGCGATTTACCCCGCAGCCACGCGCAGGATTGCGTTTTTTATCTGCATTTTCACGCACATCTGCAGCCCTGCGCGTGAGCGCAGATTCAATGTATAGCACCATGCGTTTCTCCATACAAAATTTGGTACTAGCGAACATCTATCTTATATGTAAAATTCTCGTGTCACAGTTTTCGTTCCTATACTCCTCCGAAACGGCTTGACCGATTCTCATGAAATTTTGTGAGCGTATTGAGTAGGTCTGAGAATCGGCCAACATCTGTTTTTCATCCCCCTAAATGTTAGGGGTAGTCCACCCCTATTTGTTTTTTTATTTTTACACAACATTTTTAGTTTCTATTTTTTACAACATACAAAAATACATACAATCCTAAATTTTCACCCTTCTACGATCAATCCTTCAAAACTGATCAATCGTCATTTAATTAGTTTTATTCCCACGGGAAATCTAAAAAACGCGATATAACCCAATTCCACGCGGGCGAAGCCGCGGGCGGAAAGCTAGTACTAATATATAAAGCTGAATAGTTTGTTTGTTTGAACGCGCTAATCTCAGGCACTACGGGTCCGATTTGAAAAATTCTTTTTGCGTTGGATAGCTCATTAATCCAGAAAGGCTTAAGGCTATAAAACATCACGCTGCGACTAATAGGAGCAGAGCATCACTAACTCAACGCGAACGAAGTCGCTGGCGGCCGCTAGTATAAAATAGCTTTACCGCGGCAGCCCAGAGTGCCACATGTTTTTGTTTTATTAGAAAGACGATATCTTCAAGGTAGTCTCATGTTTAGGAAATTAGGGTCTGATGATGGAAGACTAGGTAAATCTAGAAGAAATTTAAAAAATCAAAGGGGCGTCTAGGGCTTTTCTAAGTTTTTTCATTAAGTGTTTAACGCACTACAATTTAATAAAGTTCGGAGTTGATGATGGAGCCGGGAGACAGCCGAGGGAACTCCTTAACGATTCACATCAGCTGCCTCGTGTTTGTGCTTAATAAATTTGTGTTGATAAGAACTTTACACCTAAATGAGTTGTGATTATCATTAAAACTCTGATGTTGATGACAAAGGCCAGTTAAGGGAACTCCTTAAAGGTTTACAATAGTTACCTTATGTTTGGACTTATTTCTGTTCATTTATATTGATGAAAACTTTACACCCATATAAGTATGTTAAAATGAATGTCTGCAATAGATCTGATGATAGAGCCGAGAGAAATTCGAGGGAACTCCTCAACGATTCACAGCAGCTACCTTGTGTAATATCTTGGTTAATTTGTATTGATAAGAGCTTTACACCTAGATGGATTGTTATGATCATTAGGAGTCTGATAATGAAGACGAAGGACAGTCTGTTGAGGGAACTCCTCAAAGGTTTACAGTAGCTGCTTTGTGGTTGGACTTAATTCATTTATATTGATGAGAAATTTGCACCCATATGGGTAAAAATTAAAGAAAAAAAAACATGTTTTTTTTTTTTGGACCAGGCAAGACTGTGAAATTATATTATTATTCTCGTTTAATAAAACAAATACGTAAATTGTAAAAAATAAAACCATCGTATATCAAAATAAATAACAAATACATATACTATAATATTATTTACGCAAAGCTTCCTTTCGCAGAAAAATAATAAACATCCGACTAATACAATATCCGATCAGACTGGACGTTGACAGCAGCATATTTGGAAAAGGCCTGCAAGCAAACGACCTATTTCGTTTGCTTTAATTCCTTTAAGACCACAATGAAAGTATGAGCATTTCTAGAAATAACGCAATGAAATAACACAACTTAAATTCAGTCTCTTGATTTTAATTGATGTTTGCATAAACATGACGAGTAGGTAGTGTTTGTACTATGTTAAAGTAGAGTGTTGTAAATTGTTGAGGAATTCCCTCGACTGTCTATGGTTTTATCATCTGATGTAATTCAGACTTTAATTTTACCCATATGGGTGCAAATTTCTCATCAATATAAAGGAATTAAGTCCAACCACAAAGCAGCTACTGTAAACCTTTGAGGAGTTCCCTCAACAGACTGTCCTTCGTCTTCATTATCAGACTCCTAATGATCATAGCAATCCATCTAGGTGTAAAGCTCTTATCAATACAAATTAATCAAGATATTACACAAGGTAGCTGCTGTGAATCGTTGAGGAGTTCCCTCGAATTTCTCTCGGCTCTATCATCAGATCTATTGCAGACATTCATTTTAACCTACTTATATGGGTATAAAGTTTTCATCAATATAAATGAACAGAAATAAGTCCAAACATAAGGTAACTATTGTAAACCTTTAAGGAGTTCCCTTAACTGGCCTTTGTCTTCAACATCAGAGCTTTAATGATGATCACAACTCATTTAGGTGTAAGGTTCTTATCAATACAAATTTATTAAGCACAAACACGAGGCAGCTGATGTGAATCGTTAAGGAGTTCCCTCGGCTGTCTCCCGGCTCCATCATCAACTCCGAACTTTACTAAATTGTAGTGCGTTAAAACACTTAATGAAAAAACTTAGAAAAGCCTAGACGCCCCTTTGATTTTTTAAATTTCTTCTAGATTTACCTAGTCTTCCATCATCAGACCCTAATTTCCTAAACATGAGACTACCTTGAAGATATCGTCTTTCTAATAAAACAAAAACATGTGGCACTCGGGGCTGCCGCGGTAAAGCTATTTTATACTAGCGGCCACCAGCGACTTCGTTCGCGTTGAGTTAGTAATGCTCTGCTCCTATTAGTCGCAGCGTGATGTTTTATAGCCTTAAGCTTTTCTGGATTAATGAGCTATCCAACGCAAAAAGAATTTTTCAAATCGAACCCGTAGTGCCTGAAATTAGCGCGTTCAAACAAACAAACTCTTCAGCTTTATATATTAGTACTAGCTTTCCGCCCGCGGCTTCGCCCGCGTGGAATTGGGTTATATCGCGTTTTTTAGATTTCCCATGGGAATAAAACTAATTAAATGACGATTGATCAGTTTTGAAGGATTGATCGTAGAAGGGTGAAAATTTAGGATTGTATGTATTTTTGTATGTTGTAAAAAAATAGAAACTAAAAATGTTGTGTAAAAATAAAAAAAACAATAGGGGTGGACTACCCCTAACATTTAGGGGGATGAAAAACAGATGTTGGCCGATTCTCAGACCTACTCAATACGCTCACAAAATTTCATGAGAATCGGTCAAGCCGTTTCGGAGGAGTATAGGAACGAAAACTGTGACACGAGAATTTTATATATAAGATAGATGTTCGCTAGTACCAAATTTTGTATGGAGAAACGCATGGTACTATACATTGAATCTGCGCTCACGCGCAGGGCTGCAGATGTGCATGAAAATGCAGATAAAAACGCAATCCTGCGCGTGGCTGCGGGGTAAATCGCAAAGGTGTGCACACCGAGTTCCGCAGTATGTAGTTAGTAGGAATTTTTTTATTAGTTATTTATGACATAGTATTTTTTTTATTTTGCCAATTAACGTATACATTTGTATAAGTACGTATTTTCTTTTTTGTAGTTTAGTTATTTTTTACCAGTGACATCATTGAAGGAGCGCGAAAAACGGTGGCGATTTAGCGACTAAACTATATTTGATGTTTTATTTTGACTTTGATAAAGAAATAGAAGCTATGCCACAGCTTATAATTGACGTCATTTTCGTGATCAGCGCCCTGAAAACCCGTCACGGTACCCAAGTCAAAATATCATGAAATTGAATTTCGGCCACCTTGGATTTCAAAAATGACGTCATTTTCGTGATCTGCACCCCCGAAAACCCCCGTCACGACACCCATGTCAAAATATCATAAAATTGGTGTCGGCCATCTTGGATTTCCAAAATGACGTCATTTTCGTGATTAGCACCCACAAAAACCCCTTTCACGACACCCATGTCAAAATATCATAAAATTGGTATCGGCCATCTTGGATTTCCAAAATGACGTCATTTTCGTTATTAGCACCCACAAAAACCCCTTTCACGACACCCATGTCAAAATATCATAAAATTGGTGTCGGCCATCTTGGATTTCAAAAATTACGTCATATTCGTGATCTGCACCCCCGAAAACCCCCGTCACGACACCCATGTCAAAATATCATAAAATTGGTGTCGGCCATCTTGGATTTCCAAAATGACGTCATTTTCGTGATTAGCACCCACAAAAACCCCTTTCACGACACCCATGTCAAAATATCATAAAATTGGTGTCGGCCATCTTGGATTTCCAAAATGACGTCATTTTCGTGATTAGCACCCACAAAAACCCCTTTCACGACACCCATGTCAAAATATCATAAAATTGGTGTCGGCCATCTTGGATTTCAAAATTACGTCATATTCGTGATCTGCACTCCCGAAAACCCCTATCACGACACCCATGTCGAAATACCCAAAAATTCATCGAAATACCAAATTTTAGGAACAAACATAAAAATAAAAACTTTTTACAAAAAAACAACCGACTTCAAAAACCACTACAAAGTGAAAAATAACTAATTTCGGAAGTTGGTGTCTTTCGTTTGGTATATTCGTTTTAGACACCGAGTTCCGAAATTAGTTATTTTTCACTTTACATAGTGGTTTTTGGAAGTCGGTTGTTTTTTTCTAAAAAAGCTTTTATTTTACATTTTTTAGTTGTTAAAAGTACTATGTATTCAGTTGCATCCGGTCAGACTGGAAGCTGACGCAAATATAGTTGGGAAATGACGTACTTTTGTTTACTTTAATTTTTACCCGTAAGTACCTATTCCCTCAACTGCCTATGGTCTTCATCATTAAATTTACTGTAGACTATTATTTTAACCTAATCGGAGTAAAGGTCTTATTAATATAAATGAATGAAGTCCAACCACAAAGTAGCTACTGGAAACCGTTGAGGAGTTCCGGAACTGGCCTTTGTCTTCATCATTAGAGCTCTTATGAGAGTCGCAACCCATCTAGGTGTAAAGTTCTTATCAATACAAATTAATCGAGCCCAACCACAAGGTAGCTGCTGTCAATTGTTGAGGAGTTCCTTCGACTGTCTCTCGGCTCCATCATCAGATCTACTCCAGACCTTTATTAAATTGTAGTGCTTTAAAATATTTAATGAAAATGCTAAGAAATGCACTAGTCGCCCCCAATTTTTGAAAGTTCCGCTTGTTTTCTCTGGACTTCCACCATCAAACCTTGATATCCTTATCAAGGGACCACCTTGGGAACGTCTTCCTTCCAACAGAAAAAGAATTATCAAAATCGGTTTATAAATGACGAAGTTATGCGCGAACAAACATAAAAAAAAACATATACGGTCGAATTGAGTAACCTCCTCCTTTTTGAAGTCGGTTAAAAATTGAACATAAAAAACATATAATTGAGCAACCTCCTCCTTTTTGAAATCGGTTAAAAAAACGAACACCAAAATAAACATCAATAACAGAGACACTCTAAGATAGTATTATACTCTATGCGACATGCGGTGCGTGAGCGAGCAAGCAGATGCTTTCTCGCTCACGCGCCGCCCGCTTATGCTAGCGGAGCGCGCGATGACGAACGACACGGGTTCCCCCTTCGAGAGCTTGTGGCATACTGAATCTCAATAGCCCGGGCAAGAGAAATGATGGGGAATACGCTCAGATTGTTGAATAAAATTTTTGTTTTGGTCGTTTTAAAAAAATATTTCTACAATAATGTTCGTCATGAAATTGCCTATCCATTAGTGTAAGAACGCAATCTAAATAATGCTTACTTTTCGAGGCGATGCACTTTTTTGATAATTATTTCTCTTGTCAGAGGTTTCGTTGTGAAGGAATTATTTAAACATTAAGCTTAGTAAAAAAAAAAATGTACAATTTTGAAGCCAAGATTATGGAGAAAATTTATGTATTTTTAATAAGTTGATATTTCTTTTGGATAAAGAGTAGATAGCTCCGAAAACTACATAAAAACGGCCTGCGGTGTGTTTTTCCTCTGGAACCGCCTTAAGCAGATATGATATGCTCTAACAAATTAACCAAAATAAATGTGCCGATCGGAGCAGCAGCACACACATGCAATTTTTTTATTCTGCGTACATTTCACACGTTGGTAGAGTGTGAGTGAGATGGGGCGCAATCTAAAGCATAGAGAAGAAAAAGATGGCTAGTGTGTGTCGTTTGCGCTTAAATGGCACACACGCGCGTATGGAACGTGTGTATCGAGAGTGACTAAAGCGAGATACTGGACTTACCTTCTTTTGTACGCTTCATTTTCAGTGCGCTAGTGACTTATCTACCTTAGTTTAATGTTTTATCAATGGTGGCTACCATGAGTTTTCATTACGAAACTCGATGCGTTTGGCGCTCTCATTGGTTGAGAGTTCTTACAACTTTGAAGCGGGCCAATCGATGAGTCAAACGCAGTCGATATTGATGATCGAGTCTTCGTAATAAAATCTCATGGTAGCCACACAAAACCACTTCACGTTACCGTTCCACGTATTACAGAAGCTACCATGTTCATGCAGGTTCCTGCCAGAATGTAGTAAAGTCGGTGGTAGGCCATAACATCGGCTGCCGGCAGAAGTTACCACCCACCAGACAAAGTCTTGCCGCCAAGCGATTCGTCGTGTTCCGGCATGATGTCTGGTGAAGCCATACGGAGGACGGGTCTAAGCAGTTGTGTGGCGGGTACGATGCGTCAAATGTTGTTGTGTCGGGAGTTTAGTCGTGGAAAGTCTCCAGATAAATCTCCCTCTAGCGCAGCTTCGTTTGGTCGTGTTGGTCTTGGGTTTAACATTATATCACCTCGCTCAACTGCCGTCATCCTTCCTATTCCTTAGTTTTTTAAGTGAATAGGCTTAATAAACTAGTGCGCTTTACCACCAACGATTGCATCACTGCTTACCATCAGGCGGGATTGCAGTCAAGCACTAGTTTATAATTAAAAAAAAAAATAATAATAATAAGGCACTATTAAACATAAATAAATACAAGAAAAAAAGATTGATTCTAGTTGCTTCTGCCTAAAGGTTTCGTAGATGTGGAGAAGAGTCGCTACGATCCAGACGAAGTGTTTCGCCTCGTTTTTTATTCCGCCTACATCGAAGGGCTGGAACAAACAGCGGCGTTCTTCCTGTTAGACTACAATTTAAGTATCTTCAAGGCTAGATTAAGTGGGTTCTTAATAAGCTAGTGCGCTTTACCATCAACGATTGCATCACTGCTTACTAAAGTATTAGCTTATTATGTTAAAAAAAACCCAACCAAGTGCGAGTCGAACTCGCGCACGAAGGGTTCCGTACCCTTAAAAACGGAAGAACGTGTTTCATTTCTGTTATTATTATCATTAAAAAAACCCACAAGGATTACTCCTGTATCGTGGGTGCGTTTACAAACATTTAAACTCGCATACACAAACTGTCAGACCCGGAACAACTACCTGTAGGCCGTATAAATATTTGTTCCGTGCGGGGATCGAACCCGCGACACGCAGCGCAATAGTCGTATCACTCAACCATTGCACCAACTGTGTCGTCACTACTGAACAACAGTAGCTAACACAACATTAAATTTAAAATATGGAGCAAAAAACGGCAAAAAAATCACGTTTGTCGTATGGAGTTCTTTATTTCCCTTCAATATTTATTTTATTCTAATTTGATTATTTATTTTTAATTTTAATATACAATATGCTAAGAAAACTCTGTCCGATCCGTGAAGGTATTGTTAGGAATCGATAACTGATTCTACTAAGGCCGACAAAGCCGGACTAAAGTGTAAAAAAAATCCCCCTAAAAATAAATATCTTTTTGCAAAAAGAGGGGCAGGGCACGCGGCACGCGGTCGCATCGCTATTCACTCATAATTATACAGTCAAAAATATTGTTGTCACTTTTTAAAAAATACCAAATTTTGGGGAAGTTGGAATTAATTCGCGGGAAAAAAAGATTATTTCAAAATTCACTAGTATTGTTACTATGATGATTAAGTAAAATTTCATATGTTATTTGGTCATGTGTTTACCTAACCTTTATTATCCTTACGGGTCGGACAGGGTTTTCTTAACATATTGTATAATTAAATATTCTGTGAACATTTCAAGCGTCTATTTCCGTTATTAATATTTTTTTTTTTAATTTTTAGTACTTGTTGTCATAGCGGCAATAGAAATACATAATCTTTGAAAATTTCAACTAGTCTAGGTATTACGGTTCATGAGATACAGCCTGGTGACAGACAGACGGACAGCAAAGTCTCATGAAAAGGGTTCCGTTTTACCTTTTAGGTACGCAACCCTAAAAATGAATGAAAAAGATACTTCAGTTAAAATGGTTTACAATACATAATGGTCCCGATCCCTTGTTAACAAACTAAATTAAATTTCAAGTTCTGTGCAATTTTTTCTTACTATTTCATTAAGAAAAGGACGGAAGATAAAATGTTGGTTTAGAACTGTCAAATTAGTCCGCTCCTGACGTATTTTTCTTTTTTTTTTTAATAATTAAAAACAAGTCGGTTTTTTGACAGGATAGCTAAGATGAATGTCACGCTTATTTTTCATTGAACTTTTAAATTATTTATAGTGTCGTTTACTAAATAAAAGCGCGTGATTTATGTAGTAAAAAGTGCATTCAGTGAATAATTCTTAAAGAACATTGAAATATCGCAGCATAGTGGCCACATCATGGCTTTGCATCAAATCTCCTCGTAGTCGGCTAACGCGGCCGTTTTTTCAACTGTCATTGGCGATATCCGCCATTATTGTGAAATATTTTTTTTAAAGAATTTCTATAATTTGTTACACGTGTTATTGGCAAAATTGTGGTATCTAACCACAGGGGCCATTGAAGAGTTGAAGTTGTATTCACTCTAAAGAAAAGAAAGAAGAACTAGTCTTTGACAGCAATCCCACTTAATAGTAAGCATTGATGCAATCGTTGATGGAAAAGCGCGCTATTTTATTCACTCAAAAAAAACTGAGTGAATAGGAAGGAAGACGGCAGTTGAGCGAGATGATGCAATGTTAAACCCAACAACACGACCAACGATGCTGCGCCAGAGAGAGATTGATGTGGAGAGCCTCCACGACTAAACTACCGACACAACAACATTTGGCGCATCGTACCCGGCACACATCGCAACACAACTGCTCAGACCCGTTCTCCGTACGGCTTCATCAGACATAATGCCGGAACACGACGAATCGCTTGGCGGCAAGATTTTGTCTGGTGGGTGGTACCTAATGCCGACAGCCGATGTTATGGCCTGTACCACCGAGAGAACGTATTGTCAATTTGTGACAATTTTACGCCTTTAATTTTAGGTATCCTATTATCAAGGATCCCCAGATAAATTTGTGTTTTATATGAGATGCCTTCCAACGACTTCCAGAAAGAAATTCTATGCTATGTTTAAGTTTATATTGTTATTTTTATTTATGCAACGAATTAAAATAAAAGATATTATTAAACGTATTTATTAACTTAGATTAAACATGTTAATTTCCTTTTACAGAGTGCCACAGAGTGCTTACTTATATACTACACTACAGATTACACAACAGATACCACAGACTACTTTTATATCGTAACACCTTCTCCTTTTTTAAATTTTATTTTTCCTTAAATTTAAAAAACATATTTATTATTATAAACTATTTTCCTGTATAATTATTCTTACCTAATCAATATTATCATTTGTTACAACATTCTTACAGTGGAAAACAAATTTTTCTTTGGATAAAGGTTTCGTAAACATATCCGCAATTTGAATATTACTTGGACAATACTTTAAATCAATGTTACCTTTTTTATAGTTTTCATGAATAAAATAAAATCTGACATCTATATGCTTTGATCTCTTGCTAAAAGAACCTGTTTTTATTAACTGAATTGAACTCTGGTTATCAATATTTAACATTATTTTAACACTTATTCCTGTTAATTCACTTATAAAAGATTTTAAATATAAACATTCCTTACAACAATCTGAAGCTGCAATATATTCGGCCTCTGTTGATGAGAGAGAAACTATTGGCTGTCTCTTCGAGCACCATGATATAGGTCCACCCCCATACATTATGACAAATCCAGTTGTGCTGCGTCTAGTCTCAATACAATTTGCATAATCTGAATCACTGTATGCATTCAACAGTGTAATATCTCCTCCTTTTCTGTACATAATTCCTTTATCTCTTGTCCCATTTAAATATTTTAATATTTTCTTTACTGATACTATATCTTCTTTGGATGGGTTTTCTATTTTCTTACTAGCTTCATTCACAGCTTGGCTTATATCTGGTCTTGATCTTGTAGATAAATATAACAAACCTCCTATTAACTCTCTGTATGGAAAGTTTAATGTATCTCTAGTGGTAATTGCCATTTTATTATCATAAGTACATGGTGTGCTTGCTGGTTTTGAATCAAACATATTATACTTCTTTAGTAGTTTTTCTGTGTAATTTTTCTGATGTAACAATATTCCTTCTTTCGATTTAGTAACTTCAAATCCAATATAATTTGTAGGTTTCTCATATATTTTTATTTTAAATTCCTTCTCCAGGTGATGTAGTATACTTAATAGTTTCTGTTTATCTTTACTTATTGCCAATCCATCGTCAACATAGATTGCAACTATTATACTTTTATCTTCAGTTGAAAACACACACTGGTCTGTCTTTGTAGGTTTTAATCCAAGTTTTAACATTGTTTCAGTGAATTTCTTATTCCATGTAATTGGAGCTTGCTTCAATCCATATAATGCTTTCTTTAAATGACAAACTTTATTAGGCTGCTTTTCATATCCTTCTGGTATAGTCATAAAAATATCTTCCTTCAATTCACCATATAAAAACGCTGTTTTGACATCAAATGTTATCATTTCATACTCCTTAGATGCCGCTATAGCAAAAAGTGATTTTAAAGCTGATTGACTTACTACTGGACTGTATAATTCTTGAAAATTTATGTTATTTTGTTCAAACCCTCTTACTACGAGTCTTGCTTTATATATTCCATTTTCTTTAATATTAAATACCCATTTATTTGTTAATATTTTATTTCCTTTTGCCTTTTCGATATCTACTATTTCCCAAGTATTATTATTTTCTAATGATTTTTTCTCTGAACTTATAGCCTTCTCCCAATTTTCCTTTTCAGTTGATTTCATTGCTTCTTCGAAGGTAAGTAATACATAATCATGCAAGTAAGTTGGCTTTCTCTTTTCTCTTTTATTTCTAGGCTGTATATTTTCTTCTTCATTTACATCGTCTGTTATATCATTACATTCTTTTTCATTTATACATTGTTCTTCTTCTATTTGTATTTCGTTTATTTCTGTTTCTAATTCTAGCATGTCTGTGTAACTCCCATTATCTTCTCGTTTATCCATGTTTATTTCTTCGTGTTCTGAGATTATTTGATCATAACTTTCTGTCCTTTGTTTGCACAGTATAATATTATCTGACATTTCTTCTATCTTTTCACAAAATACAACATCTCTTGCTATTTCAATTTTTCTTTCTTTTTCATTCCATAATCTATAACCATTATTAGCATATCCCACCATTATTAATTTCTTACTTCTCGGATCAAGTTTCTTTGTATTTAGTTGCTTTGCATATACCATTGAACCAAATTTTTGTACATTGGCTAAGTTAGGTCTTTTATTATACCACATTTCAAATGGAGTTTTATTGTTTAATGCTTCTGTAGGTAACCTGTTTATTAAATATGTAGCACAATACATGGCTTCACCCCACATTTCTTTATTTAAGTCTGAATCAAATAATAATGCTCTTGTTTTATCAAGTAGTGTTCTGTTAAGTCTTTCGGCTTTACCGTTCAACTGTGGCGTATATGGTATTGTTAAGTCTAGTTTTATTCCTTTTTTCTTACACCATTCTTTGAAATTATTACTGGTATATTCACCACCATTATCACATCTGATTGCAGATACCTGTTCTTTTTTCTCCCTTTCCATTTCTTCTATATAATTTATAATATATTCTTTTACTTCACTTTTATGTTTCAATAGAAATATTTTCGTTAAATGAGTATAATCATCCATAACAGTTAATACATAGTTGTAACCATCATATGTTCTGTTTTCAAATGGACCACATACATCTGTATGTAATAATTGTAAAGGTCTATTTGCTCTGGTTCTTACTGTACTGAATGGTAATCTCGTTTGCTTCGCTTGTGTACATATTTCGCATATTATATTATTTTCAATTGTTCCTTGTATATTTATTCCATCTGCTACTTTTTGTAAAATTTCTAATACCTTTTTTCCTGGATGTCCCAATCTTTTATGCCATTCTATAGCAGTTCCTTCGCTTTTTATTAATAAGGATTTTTCATTAGTATTGCTCTTCTTTAAATTTACAGTATACAAACCATTTTCCTTTTTTCCAATCAATAATAATTCTGAGTCTTTTTTATATACTTCAACCTTGTTTTCAGAGAATACAACAGTTCCTTTGTTATTTGTAATAGCATTTACAGATAGTAAATTTTGTGATAATTCAGGAACATATAACGTTTTTTGTAAATAGAATCCATTTCCATATACAACACCTTGACCATGAACATTTAATGGTTCATTATTTGCAGTCAAAACTGTAGATTTGTTGTATTGAAATTCACTTAGTATTTTTATATCATTTGTCATGTGTGTTGTACATCCTGAGTCGACGATAAATGTCAATCTTTCGCAATCTCTTGTAGTAATTAGTGCTACTTCTGGTTTAGTTATTGACTTATTTTTATAAAAACAATTTTCTTCTTTATGATTAGTCTTCTTGCATATAGAACATTGTTTAGCTTTGTACTTACAGTCTTTTTCTTCATGGTTGTATTTCTTGCATATTGAACACATCTTACAATCCTTTTTTATATATCCTGTTTTATTACATTTGTAACATTTTATTACTTTTTCTTTTCTTATAGCCTTGAATGCTATTTGGTTTTCTTCCCTTTTATTATCATTTAATCTACTTTCTTCATTCAACAATCGGTTAGTTAAATTTGTTAAATTTTTCTTATCATCAGGCGTAGATTCCCATGCAGTTATAAAGTAATTCAAGTTATTTGGTAAACAGGTTAATATTTTTGACATAACCATTTCCTCATTGATATTTTGTCCAATTTGATTTAATCTAAACTTTAAATTCTCTATATCTGATATTAATTGTGTCAGAGTTCTGTTTTCTAGTTTAAAATTAAAAAAACTCTTGTAATAATGAAGACTTGTTTCTTTCTTCGCAACCTTCAAATATACTGCATAGTTTTTTATACATTTCCAATGCATTTGAGCATCCCAAAATATGACCTTTCAGTTTTCTATCAATTGTATTAATAATTAATGACTGTACCTTTGCATCTTTTGTCTGGAAATCAGTTATTTGAGTAGATGACCCATCTTGTTTAGTAGTTATAACCTCTATTAATTTTTGTGCTTTTAAATATATGTTTATTTCGAATTTCCACAATAGAAAACTTTCGCTATCTTTCAATCTTTCTATTTTAACTTCGTCACTCATTTTTATTTTTCTTCTGGTTTCGTATTTCTTTACTTAACACTTTTAGCAACACGTGCTTTTTCCGACTTCTTCCTCTGGTATGATTTTTAGTATTTTTCGTGAACTAGGCACATGACTTGTTATTTTTCGTGGACTGGGCACATAACCTGTTATTTTTATTTATGCAACGAATTAAAATAAAAGATATTAATAAACGTATTTTTAATAACTTTTAGTAAACATGTTAATTTCCTTTTACAGAGTGCCACAGAGTGCTTACTTATATACTACACTACAGATTACACAACAGATACCACAGACTACTTTTATATCGTAACATATATTGCACTTTATTCAGTATTTTCTTATGTTATTCATATTTATGAACGTCAGATCTAAGTATATTTGTGAAAAATTTTCTGTTTAAGTATATTATAGATATTGATAGGGAAAGCTGTCCTCTGTTAATTTCTTTTGTTTTGGATCGGGAAGCAAGATGATCAAAAAGAACACCCGATGAACCTCTAGACTAGTTGTTACGCCGCGCATAGTAGGTATTGATTTCAGTTTAGTGGTACTGAACTGAAATCAATACTGTGCAAAACATTGAATACAGTGCCATCTGTTGTTATCTGTGTGAACTTTCAAACAAAAGCAAGTCCTACATTGAATTGTTGACCTTCACAATTTTACCCATAGATGTCTCTTATTTAAATTATTTCGGAACTATATGAAGACTTAAAAATGAATAAATAAACAAAAACAGATTTGATCTTAGAATTATAAATAATGTGGTATTAATATTTAAAATGTTTAATTAATAAATTCTATGTACAGACGACAGCACATCAAGCTACTACAATCTGTCAGATTTCTTTATTAGATTTTCAACTTTATCACCAAAGCATTAAGGCTCAAGATTGATTGGGAATATCTGACAGTTTTGGGTAGCTTGACCTGCTGTCGTCCGTACATATAATACAATATACTTGCCTAGTAAAAATACATCTAAGATTCGGTAACTAAGTAAATACATAGTATTAATTTTTATTAAACATAATAAAAATTAATACTATGACAAGGAAAGAGCTATGCTAGGAGTTTCTCTGCGTGATCGAATCAGAAATGAGGAGATCCGCAGAAGAACCAAAGTCACCGACATAGCTCTGCGAGTCGCTAAACTTAAGTGGCAGGTGGGCAGGGCACATTGCTCGTAGAACCGATGGCCGATGGGGCAGTAAGGTTCTGGAGTGGCGGCCACGTACTGGAAGACGCAGCGTAGGGAGGCCCCCAACAAGGTGGACCGATGACCTGGTGAAGGTCGCGGGAAGCCGATGGATGCGGGCAGCACAAGACCGGTCAGCGTGGAAAGCCTTGGGGGAGGCCTTTGTCCAGCAGTGGACATCTATAGGCTGAAGAAGAAAACATAATAACAAGCAGTTACTCGGAAAAGACGTTAACTTCGAACATACTGGCACTTGATTTATCCGTGAACGAATTCATTGGGTACAGTATCAAGTAGAACCCAAGAATAATAAATACATTGTACAGGTATACAAATACACTGACTGCGCTGTGTACTAATTGCCCTACTATTAGATATCCATACTAATCCTTAGGTACTAATATTATAAATGGGAAAGTGAGTTTGTTTGTTTGTTCCGCTTTCACGCAGTAACTACTAAACCGATTGCTTTGAAATTTTGCGGAGGTAAAGTTTGAAGTTCGGATTAAATAATAGGGTACGGGTTTTTTATACCGGTAAAATTTGATATTCCCGAGGGAAATCTTAAAAGCGCGATATAACCGAACTCCACGCGGGCGAAGCCGCGGGCGGAAAGCTAGTTATACATAAAAATGTAAGCTTCTAACTTGTCCAAGCAAAAACACCTTTAGAAGCAACTAGTGGGTAAAATCAAAATTAAATCATTTAAGTATCCAAATTAGACTGAGGATCAACACGTCAATATTACTTAAAATAAGACAATACCCTAAAACGCTCGCCCTTCGCAACTCCCTAGTGCTTTCGCTGGGAAGTAGTGGCGGAACAAACTCCCAAGCAGCACCGCTGTCTTTTCATTAAAAAAAAAAAACACATGAGTATACAATACTATGCACAGTAATGAACACAATTAAACATAACAACAATTAAATTGTTTACCACATGCTAGCTCCCCACGCCAAATTACCTTAAGTTTTTTTTTTTTAATAATTATAAACTAGTGCTTGACTGCAATCCCGCCTGATGGTAAGCAGTGATGCAATCGTTGATGGTAAAGCGCACTAGTTTATTAAGCCTATTCACTTAAAAAACTTAGGAATAGGAAGGATGACGGCAGTTGAGCGAGGTGATGCAATGTTAAACCCAAGACCAACAAGACCAAACGATGCTGCGCTAGAGGGAGATTGATCTGGAGACTCTCCACGACCAAACTCCCGACACAACTACATTTGGCGCATCGTACCCGCCACACAACGCAACACAACTGCTCAGGCCCGTCCTCCGTACGGCTTCACCAGACACCATGCCGAAACACGACGAATCGCTTGGCGGCAAGACTTTGTCTGATAGGTGGTAACTTCTGCCAGCAGCCGATGTTATGGCCTACCACCGAGAAAAAGTTATTACCAAGTTATTAGTTATTAACAAGTTATTAAAGATATTAGTAAAAACTTATTACCTAAATAAACGCCCCAGGACGGTGTAATGGGCGTGGCAGCTCACATATTTAATATGTGATAACTATCTGCTATGTTTCAAGGAGCAAGCTGGAGAGACAATGAGACCATTACTATTCGAAAACTGTTTGGACAGGTCCTTTCAACCTGTGTGGTTTCCTCAAAAGACATTCATCTACATGGTCTATTATATGATTTGACCAATATTATATGGATGTTAAAAGAGACTTGGACATTTGAGTTTGTTTCGGCCTTTCTGCTCAAGATTAGTCAGGCTTGTACTTGATGGTACGAAAGAGTGCAGGTGCGTTAGTGTTAGTCTCGTAAAATAATCTCGTAATCGCGTTTTAGATTGTACCGTAAATATACTTGCCCGAATTCAGGGGTTGTAATAGTTTCCAACCTGTGGAATCATCATCATCCCAGCGTTAATCCCAGTCGCATCCGAAGCCTTTTCAGCATTTGGAGTTTGCGGTCCGCTTTACCAGTCCAACTGCTGATATGGCTAAACTTCGACATTTTCCGTGAAGCGACTGCCGTCTGACCTCCACAACCCGAAGGCGACATCGAAGCATTGCAGTTAGACCAATTGTTGGATTTTTGAGGGCTCCAACAACCCGTAACGACTGCCACTAGATGTTCGTATGGCAACCGGGACCAACGGCTTAACGTGCTTTCCGAGGCACGACCAGACCAGTGCAAATATTCATATTTATGCATACAAATACTTGCACTGTGCGGGGATTGAACCCGCGCAGCCTTGCGCAGCGGCCGTCCGCTACCGCTACGCTACAGAGGCTGTCAACCAGTTTCCAACCTGTGGAATACCGACAATAAATCTGGTAGTAGTGTCCGCATGTTTTCATTACTGTTGGAGAGTCCACTGTCCTCAACAATTACATACCTATTATTTGAATCAATTGTAACAGCACATACCTACTTAGGATCCATTAACTTAATCAAATTTTATTTCGTGGTGCTTGGCAATCTGGGCTTCTCCCAGTTGCACTTATGTCCCTTTGTGTCGATTGGCCTAGTTCTGTTCTGTCTCCTGCTTGTTATGGAGGGAAGTGGAAATAATATTTTTTTCTTACTCCTCCGCTATTCTTTTCTGATTAATTTCGTTGCGGGACCCAAGACAGTTGAATCGTTTCTCCGGGACTCGTCAAGCTTCATTGCGCGGCGTTTTTCTGGCGGTCTCCTTTGTTGCTTCTGGCTTTCAGGAGTTGCAGTGGGTGGGAAATGTGTGGCGGATTTTGTCCTCAACAATTGCAGTAGTTTGAGTTGCTGTCGTCTGTACATGTAAACCTAGTAATAAAATGAAATGGTTAATCATTTAACGAACACATCAACTTGAGGAACACCAGAATGATAGCTGAGAACGGCGCCGATTCTGTTGTTCACAAACTAAACGAACTTTAAATTAAGTGCATCTTTTTCTTACTAGTTGTTAAGGTCGTACCCTCACCAAATGACCTCGAGCATTTGCTCCCTCTTCACCGCGCCCCACCTCTACAATACTTCGCAAAATATTACTAGCGCCGTCTGGCGGACGAAGTACTTACAAATACGAGTTAAATTCATAGACCACAGAAGTAACAGACATGGCACTTTTATTTTTGTTTATTGGTGCGCCCAAATACTTTTGGTTATTATGTACTCAAACAAATGTTGACGATACTTCATAATAAAAATTCTGCGGTGTTTATTTTTAACCGACTTCAGAAAAAGGTGGTTCTCAGTTCGATTTATTGTCGCTGATAACTTTATGGTTAATGAACCTATTTAGACCATTCTTTTTTTATATGAAGGGATATGCTACCTATGTAATCCCATTGTTACCACGTCAGTGTCGATAATGGAAATTCTGAGAAATTTAGGCCAATTATCGAAAATTGTAGGCACGCTTCGGGTGACAACTTGATACTCGTGTTTATATCGGATGATACTATAAAACCGTGAAGATTTGGGCCTGACCTGATGATGGAGATGACAGAATATCAAGGGAATCCACATATCAAGGGAATCCACATCGGAAGCAACTGTCACGTGTTTGGGCTTATTTAATGTGTATTGATTAGACCTTTATAACTAAATATGTTATGACTGTAACTTCAGGGTTGGAAGTTAGTTTTGGGTTGGAAGTTAGTTTTGTAGATTGAAAGTTAGCTAAGTCAGATGGACAAAGGGATAGAAAAATAATATAATAAAGTTTAATTTATCATTATTTATTATTTTAAGGGAAAACGTAATCAGGGTCAAATAAATTTCTGCAGAACTGACACATTTAAAAAAAAAAATTCATGTTTTTTTTTGGGACCAGGCAAGACTGTGAAATTATATTATTAACTTCCGAAATTAGTTATTTTTCACTTTGTATTGGTTTTTGAAGTCGGTTGTTTTTTTGTAAAAAGTTTTTATTTTTATGTTTGTTTGCGGATAACTTCGCCTAAAATTTGGTATTTCGATGAATTTTTTGGGTATTTCGACATGGGTGTCGTGATAGGGATTTTTGGGAGTGCAGATCACGAATATGACGTAATTTTTGAAATCCAAGATGGCCGACACCAATTTTATGATATTTTGACATGGGTGTCGTGAAAGGGGTTTTTATGGGTGCTAATCACGAAAATGACGTCATTTTGGAAATCCAAGATGGCCGACACCAATTTTATGATATTTTGACATGGGTGTCGTGACGGGGGTTTTCGGGGTGCAGATCACGAAAATGACGTCATTTTTGAAATCCAAGATGGCTGACACCAATTTTATGATATTTTGACATGGGTGTCGTGACGGGGGTTTTCGGGGGTGCTAATCACGAAAATGACGTCATTTTTGAAATCCAAGGTGGCCGAAATTATATTTCATGATATTTTGACTTGGGTATCGTGACGGGTTTTCGGGGCGCTGATCACGAAAATGACGTCAATTATAAGCTGTGGCATAGCTTCTATTTCTTTAACAAAGTCAAAAATAAAACATCAAATATAGTTTAGTCGCTAAATCGCCACCATTTTTCGCACTCCTTCAATGACGTCACTGGTAAAAAATAAATAAATAAATAAACTACAAAAAAGAAAATACATACTTAAACAAATGTATACGTTAATTGGCAAAATAAAAAAAAATACTATGTCATAAATAACTAATAAAAAATTTCCTACTAACTACATACTGCGGAACTCGGTGTGCACACCTTTGCGATTTACCCCGCAGCCACGCGCAGGATTGCGTTTTTTATCTGCATTTTCATGCACATCTGCAGCCTTGCGCGTGAGCGCAGATTCAATGTATAGTACCATGCGTTTCTCCATACAAAATTTGGTACTAGCGAACATCTATCTTATATATAAAATTCTCGTGTCACAGTTTTCGTTCCTATACTCCTCCGAAACGACTCGACCGATCCTCATGAAATTTTGTGAGCGTATTGAGTAGGTCTGAGAATCGGCCAACATCTGTTTTTCATCCCCCTAAATGTTAGGGGTAGTCCACCCCTATTTGTTTTTTTATTTTTACACAACATTTTTAGTTTCTATTTTTTTACAACATACAAAAAATACATACAATCCTAAATTTTCACCCTTCTACGATCAATCCTTCAAAACTGATCAATCGTCATTTAATTAGTTTTATTCCCATGGGAAATCTAAAAACGCGATATAACCCAATTCCACGCGGGCGAAGCCGCGGGCGGAAAGCTAGTACTAATATATAAAGCTGAATAGTTTGTTTGTTTGAACGCGCTAATCTCAGGCACTACGGGTCCGATTTGAAAAATTCTTTTTGCCTTGGATAGCTCATTAATCCAGAAAGGCTTAAGGCTATAAAACATCACGCTGCGACTAATAGGAGCAGAGCATTACTAACTCAACGCGAACGAAGTCGCTGGCGGCCGCTAGTATAAAATAGCTTTATCGCGGCAGCCCCGAGTGCCACATGTTTTTGTTTTATTAAAAAGACGATATCTTCAAGGTAGTCTCATGTTTAGGAAATTAGGGTCTGATGATGGAAGACTAGGTAAATCTAGAAGAAATTTAAAAAATCAAAGGGGCGTCTAGGGTTTTTCTAAGTTTTTTCATTAAGTGTTTTAACGCACTACAATTTAATAAAGTTCGGAGTTGATGATGGAGCCGGGAGACAGCCGAGGGAACTCCTTAACGATTCACATCAGCTGCCTCGTGTTTGTGCTTAATAAATTTATGTTGATAAAAACTTTACACCTAAATGAGTTGTGATTATCATTAAAGCTCTGATGTTGAAGACAAAGGCCAGTTAAGGGAACTCCTTAAAGGTTTACAATAGTTACCTTATGTTTGGACTTATTTCTGTTCATTTATATTGATGAAAACTTTACACCCATATAAGTAGGTTAAAATGAATGTCTGCAATAGATCTGATGATAGAGCCGAGAGAAATTCGAGGGAATTCCTCAACGATTCACAGCAGCTACCTTGTGTAATATCTTGATTAATTTGTATTGATAAGAGCTTTACACCTAGATGGATTGTTATGATCATTAGGAGTCTGATAATGAAGACGAAGGACAGTCTGTTGAGGGAACTCCTCAAAGGTTTACAGTAGCTGCTTTGTGGTTGGACTTAATTCATTTATATTGATGAGAAATTTGCACCCATATGGGTAATCGTCTTTCTAATAAAACAAAAACATGTGGCACTCGGGGCTGCCACGGTAAAGCTATTTTATACTAGCGGCCGCCAGCGACTTCGTTCGCGTTGAGTTAGTAATGCTCTGCTCCTATTAGTCGCAGCGTGATGTTTTATACCTTAAGCTTTTCTGGATTAATGAGCTATCCAACGCAAAAAGAATTTTTCAAATCGAACCCGTAGTGCCTGAAATTAGCGCGTTCAAACAAACAAACTCTTCAGCTTTATATATTAGTACTAGCTTTCCGCCCGCGGCTTCACCCGCGTGGAATTGGGTTATATCGCGTTTTTTAGATTTCCCATGGGAATAAAACTAATTAAATGACGATTGATCAGTTTTGAAGGATTGATCGCAGAAGGGTGAAAATTTAGGATTGTATGTATATTTGTATGTTGGATAAAAATAGAAACTAAAAATGTTGTGTAAAAATAAAAAAACAAATAGGGGTGGACTACCCCTAACATTTAGGGGGATGAAAAACAGATGTTGGCCGATTCTCAGACCTACTCAATACGCTCACAAAATTTCATGAGAATCGGTCAAGCCGTTTGTTTCGGAGGAGTATAGGAACGAAAACTGTGACACGAGAATTTTATATATAAGATAGATGTTCGCTAGTACCAAATTTTGTATGGAGAAACGCATGGTACTATATATTGAATCTGCGCTCACGCGCAGGGCTGCAGATGTGCATGAAAATGCAGATAAAAAACGCAATCCTGCGCGTGGCTGCGGGGTAAATCGCAAAGGTGTGCACACCGAGTTCCGCAGTATGTAGTTAGTAGGAAATTTTTTATTAGTTATTTATGACATAGTATTTTTTTTATTTTGCTAATTAACGTATACATTTGTATAAGTATGTATTTTCTTTTTTGTAGTTTATTTATTTATTTATTTTTTACCAGTGACGTCATTGAAGGAGTGCGAAAAATGGTGGCGATTTAGCGACTAAACTATATTTGATGTTTTATTTTTGACTTTGATAAAGAAATAGTAGCTATGCCACAGCTTATAATTGACGTCATTTTCGTGATCAGCGCTCCGAAAACCCGTCACGATACCCAAGTCAAAATATCATAAAATATAATTTCGGCCACCTTGGATTTTAAAAATGACGTCATTTTCGTGATTAGCACCCGCGAAAACCCCTTTCACGACACCCATGTCAAAATATCATAAAATTAGTGTCAACCATCTTGGATTTCAAAAATGACGTCATTTTCGTGATCTGCACCCCCGAAAACCCCCGTCACGACACCCATGTCAAAATATCATAAAATTGGTGTCAGCCATCTTGGATTTCAAAAATGACGTCATTTTCGTGATCTGCACCCCCGAAAACCCCCGTCACGACACCCATGTCAAAATTTCATAAAATTGGTGTCGGCCATCTTGGATTTCCAAAATGACGTCATTTTCGTGATTAGCACCCACAAAAACCCCTTTCACGACACCCATGTCAAAATATCATAAAATTGGTGTCGGCCATCTTGGATTTCCAAATGACGTCATTTTCGTTATTAGCACCCACAAAAACCCCTTTCACGACACCCATGTTAAAATATCATAAAATTGGTGTCGGCCATCTTGGATTTCCAAAATGACGTCATTTTCGTAATTAGCACCCACAAAAACCCCTTTCACGACACCCATGTCAAAATATCATAAAATTGGTGTCGGCCATCTTGGATTTCCAAAATGACGTCATTTTCGTGATTAGCACTCCCAAAAACCCCTATCACGACACCCATGTCGAAATACCCAAAAAATCATCGAAATACCAAATTTTAGGCGAAGTTATCCGCAAACAAACATAAAAATAAAAACTTTTTACAAAAAAACAACCGACTTCAAAAACCACTACAAAGTGAAAAATAACTAATTTCGGAAGTTGGTGTCTTTCGTTTGGTATATTCGTTTTAGACACCGAGTTCCGAAATTAGTTATTTTTCACTTTACATAGTGGTTTTTGGAAGTCGGTTGTTTTTTTCTAAAAAAGCTTTTATTTTACATTTTTAGTTGTTAAAAGTACTATGTATTCAGTTGCATCCGGTCAGACTGGAAGCTGACGCAAATATAGTTGGGAAATGACGTACTTTTGTTTACTTTAATTTTTACCCGTAAGTACCTATTCCCTCAACTGCCTATGGTCTTCATCATTAAATTTACTGTAGACTATTATTTTAACCTAATCGGAGTAAAGGTCTTATTAATATAAATGAATGAAGTCCAACCACAAAGTAGCTACTGGAAACCGTTGAGGAGTTCCCGGAACTGGCCTTTGTCTTCATCATTAGAGCTCTTATGAGAGTCGCAACTCATCTAGGTGTAAAGTTCTTATCAATACAAATTAATCGAGCCCAACCACAAGGTAGCTGCTGTCAATTGTTGAGGAGTTCCTTCGACTGTCTCTCGGCTCCATCATCAGATCTACTCCAGACCTTTATTAAATTGTAGTGCTTTAAAATATTTAATGAAAATGCTAAGAAATGCACTAGTCGCCCCCCAATTTTTGAAAGATCCGCTTGTTTTCTCTGGACTTCCACCATCAAACCCTGATATCCTTATCATGGGACGACCTTGGGAACGTCTTCCTTCCAACAGAAAAAGAATTATCAAAATCGGTTTATAAATGACGAAGTTATGCGCGAACAAACATAAAAAAAAAACATATAGGGTCGAATTGAGTAACCTCCTCCTTTTTGAAGTCGGTTAAAAATTGAACATAAAAAACATATAATTGAGCAACCTCCTCCTTTTTGAAATCGGTTAAAAAAACGAACACCAAAATAAACATCAATAACAGAGATACTCTAAGATAGTATTGTACTCTATGCGACATGCGGTGCGTGAGCGAGCAAGCAGATGCTTTCTCGCTCACGCGGCGCCCGCTTATGCTAGCGGAGCGCGCGATGACGAACGACACGGGTTCCCCCTTCGAGAGCTTGTGGCATACTGAATCTCAATAGCCCGGGCAACAGAAATGATGGCGAATGCGCTCAGATTGTTGAACAAAATTTTGATTTTGGTCGTTTTAAAAAAAATATTTCTACAATAATGTTCGTCATGAAATTACCTATCCATTAGTGTAAGAACGCAATCTAAATAATGCTTACTTTCCGAGGAGATGCACGTTTATGATAATTATTTCTCGTGTCAGTGGTTTCGTTGTGAAGGAATTATTTAAACATTATACTTAGTAAAATAAAAAAAAAATCTACAATTTTGGAGCCAAGATTATGGAGAAAATTTAAGTATTTTTAATAAGTTGATATTTCTTTTGGATAAAGAGTAGATAGCTCCGGAAAACTACATAAAAACGGCTTGCGGTGTGTTTTTCCTCTGGAGCCGCCTTAATTAGAGGGGAAATGAACAGTTGGTCACCCCAAAAACAATGTATGAAAGTCGTGTCTTCAGCCTACGTATGTATGAATATGTTACGAACTAATGATCGGTGGCTGTCAATGTAATCCAGCGTTTCCCAAACTTTGTTCTACTGTGACCCGGTAAATTATACATATACTCCTCCTTCGTGAATCGTGACCTACTTAAGTTTTTATACCAAACTAAAATCGATATTAGGTTAAATAAAACACAAGTATTGCTAACATGTATAATGTATTATTAGCGTCAAATTATTAGTTTGAAAGTACCCGACCGCCGAGACTATAAAAGCGGTGTGCGGTCAGTACTCGTCTCTAGAATTCGATCCAGCCGTCCCTTGCTGTTCTTCTAGCGACACCCTAAGCCGAGGTTCGTACCCACAGAGTGCCCTTAGCGTGTAGTCGCTTAGCTCTTAGTAGCCCTGGCTGGAGGCTTTAAATTCACTTAAGGCAGCCACAGGATAGTCTGGTTAAGTAGTACAGACCTCTCAAGATCAACTACGAGATGCCATATTAAAAAAAAAAAAGTGCTCGTCCCTGACTTCGTCTTCGGCAGCCGTCGTGATAACATTGTTTCGTAAGATTGTCTAAAGTCGTTACTTTTAAATTTGTATTAGAAATTGTGTATTTAGTTCGTTTTAAGGTTATAATTACTGTTGTGGTTATTCCGTTTGTTTTTTCTTTAGTTAAAATTAATATAAATCGCCATTAGTATTATAATCCATACTAATATTATAAATGCGAAAGTATCTCTGTCTGTCTGTCCGGCTTTCACGCCAAAACTACTGAACCGACTGTAATGAAATTTGGTACACAGATTGTGTAGTCTGAGAAAGGACATAGGCTATATAACATCCAGCTATGACTAATAAGAGCAGAGCAGTAACAAAATTTTTTGCGAAAACGGGAGAAAACGCGGACGTACATATTGCTCCCAATATTTTAACAGGCGCTATCCACTGAATAATAATTCAAAATGTTGCCAGTGGCCGAGGTAGTTTGTTCTTTTTGGATGTTCCAGGAGGTACACGCAAAACCTATATTTTAAAATTGTTATTAGCTCAAATTCGGAAAGATAAAGGAATTTCTGTTGCAGTTGCTTCTTCGGGAATAGCTGCTACATTACTAAGCGGGGGACGAACAGCGCACTCGGTGCTAAAGTTACCATTGGACTTAGCTCTTGAGGTAACTTGGTATGCAACATTCGCACTCACTGCTTTTACCAGTGAGCGCGAAAGAATGTTACAGCAGTGTAATTTGATGAGATTACTAGGGGTACGCCGGCAGATGAAATAAATGCCTGTTTGAAAGCATCTGCATTATGGGTTCACGTGAAAAAGTATTGTCTCACAACGAATATGCGAGTACAACTTCACCACGATTCTCAAGCCGGGCAATATGCAGCTGCTCTTCTAAAAATCGGAGAAGATCGTATGCCAACTAACAGGAACGGAATGTCAAATTGTGGATAGCTCAGCTATCAAATAATGTGATAATATGACCAACCGAGAATGGCCATGCGAAAGCGAAATTTTGGCGCCGACTAATGAAATAGTTAATAAAATAAATGAACAAATCATGTTAAATGTTCTGGGAAATGTTGTTGAACATCTCTCAGTGGACAATATTATGGACACTGAACAAATTACATTATACCCCATAGAGTTTCAACTCTTTAGCATTATCAGGAGTGACATCCTATAATTGATACTAAAAGTTGCTGTTCCTGTCCTATTAATGAGTAATCTTGACGCTCCACCGCTGTGTAATGGTACCTTCTCAGCTACACATTTGGGTCACATCAATGTAAAGGCTTTAATGATGACTGGAATGGCAAAAGGACAAAATGTATTGATTCCCCGTATACCCATCATCCCAACTGATTTGCCATTTAAATTTAAAAGAGTACAGTTCCCTCTGAAAGCAGCATTTTCAACAAAGCCCAAGGTCAGACGCCTAAAAGTTGCAGGAGTTCATATAGAAACAAGACGTTTTTCTCTTGGGCAACTCTATGTGGCATGCTCACGTGTAGTATTGATAATACACGTGAGCATGCCACGTGATCCAGAAAATCTTTGTTTTAGCAAAAGATAGCAAAACATAAGACGTAGTTTATAAAACCGTAGTAACTTAAATAAACTCATATTTTGTCAAGCATAATACTTTTTAACCCTTATTTTCATAACATCCTAAGCATATCCAAAACACCAATCAACGTAAAATAATTAAAAGTATGAATTTGATGTTTCTTTCCTTTGGTAGCCTTTAAACCCGGTAAAATCAAATCCTACTAATATTATAAAAGCGAAAATTTCTGAGGTTATTTGAATGTTTGTTGCTCACGCAAAAATTACTGAATGAATTTTGAGGAAACCTTGCAGTAATGTAGGCATTTATCTTGGTACTCCCACGGAAACGGGAATCACCGCGCTGTAAACTAAAGCTAATACAATAATATACGCACGGGTGTAGGAAGGGCGGCAAAGTGCGACTGAAGGTCTGAAACAAAAGCTAGCTACAACGCATGCGCATGAGTGCACCTCTTCCGACCCCCGCGCGCCTTTCAATCCGCCCGGCGAGTGATCATCTTTCGTCTCATTAATCAAGAAATAAAATCGAAAATCCTAGTACTTACTTAAAGCCGCAGCATTACCATCTCCATAATCCATAATGCTGCGACCCGGTATTATTTTTGGCGACCCGTTGCTGGGTCGCGATCCACCTGATGGGAAACGCTGATCTAACCACCGTTCACGATTTATTTATCAAACATGTTAGCAAATTTGGGTTATTGAAGAAATAACTTTAATCCCTACTCAATAAAGTTCAATTTACGATACAACTACAAACATTTTAAGATTTTTTAAATAATGCTACTTATCTCTCTGAAATCAATTACTACTAAAATAAAGTTGATATTTGTTGAATTGATCTAACGGTACGGTAATATAAATGAGTACATTGGGTACCCTATACATTTTTGATGCCTTAAGGTCGTACCCTCACCAAATGACCTCGAGCATTTGCTCCCTCTTCACCGCGCCCCACCTCTACAATACTTCGCAAAATATTACTAGCGCCGTCTGGCGGACGAAGTACTTACAAATACAAGTTAAATTCATAGACCACAGAAGTAACAAACATGGCACTTTTATTTTTGTTTATTGGTGCGCCCAAATACTTTTGGTTATTATAGACTGAAAGAAATGTTGACGATACTTCATAATAAAAATTTTGCGTATTTTATTTTTTAACCGACTTCCCAAAAGTGTGGTTCTCAATTCGATTTATGTGTGCTCGCTGATAACTTTATCGTTAATGAACCGATTTTGACCATTCTTTTTTTATATGAAAGAGTATGCTGCCTATGTAATGTCATTGTTACCACGTCAGTGTCGATAATGGAAATTCTAAGAAATTTAGGCCAACTATAGAATTTGTAGGCATGCTTTGGGTGAAAACTTGATACTCGTATTTATATCGGATGATACTATAAAACCGTGAAGATTTGGGCCTGACCTGATGATGGAGATGACAGAGAATCAAGGGAATCCACATCGGAAGCAACTGTCATGTGTTTGGGCTTACTTAATTTGTATTGAATAGACCTTTACAACTAAATATGTTATGACTGTAACTTCAGGGTTGGAAGTTAGTTTTGTAGATTGAAAGTTAGCTAAGTCAGATGGTCAAAGGGATAGAAAAATAATATAATAAAAGTTAATTTATCATTATTTATTATTTTAAGGGAAAACGTAATCAGGGTCAAATAAATTTCTGCAGACAGGAAACCTACATAAAAAAAAGATTTGATGTTTTTTTTTTTGGGCTCAGGCAAGACTGATATTATATTATTATTCTCGTTTAATAAAACAAATACGTAAATTGTAAAAAACAAAACTATCGTATAAAAAAAAACAAATACATATACTATAATATTATTTACACAAAGTTTCCTTTTGCAGAAAAATAATAAACATCTGACTAATACAATATCCGGTCAGACTGGACGCTGACGGCAGCATATTTGGAAAAGGCCTGCAAGCACACGACGTATTTCGTTTGCCTATAAGACCACAATGAAAGTATGAGCATTTCTAGAAATAACGCAATGAAATAACACAAATTAAATTCAGTCTCTTGATTTTAATTGGTTTTTGCATAAGCATGACGAGTACAGTGTAAAGCACAGTGTTAAAAATTGTTGAGGAATTCCCTCGACTGTCTATGGGCTTCATCATCAGATCTATTGCAGACCTTCATTTAAACCTATATGTGTGTAAAGTTTTCATCAATATAAATGAATTAAGTCCAAACACAAGGTAACTATTGTAAACCTTTGAGGAGTTCCCTTAACAGGCCTTTGTTTTCATCTTAAGAGCTTTAATGACAATCACAACTCATTTAGGTGAAAAGTTCTTATCAATATAAATTTATTAAGCACAAACACGAGGCAGCTGATGTGAATCGTTAAGGAGATCCCTCGGCTGTCTCCCGGCTCCATAATCAACTCCGAACTTTACTAAATTGTAGTGCGTTAAAACACTTAATGAAAAAACATGGAAATGCCCTAGGCGCCCCTATGATTTTTTAAATTTCTCCTAGGTTTCCTTAGTCTTCCATCATCAGACCCTAATTTCCTTAACATGAGACTACCTTGAAGATATAATCTTTCTAATTAAAAAAAAATATGTGGCACTCGGGAACTGCCGCGATAAAGCTATTGCATAGCATTTTTTATCAACTTATGCAATAGGGTATTTGACTAAAAAAACCTAATTAGTCCGTCAGTCAGATTTCCAAAAAATACTCATCATCATCATTTCAGCCGAAAGACGTCCACTGCTGGATATAGGCCTCCCCCAAGGTTCTCCACGACGACCGGTCCTGCGCCTCCCGCATCCAGCGGTTTCCCGCGACCTTCACCAGGTCGTCGGTCCACCTTGTCGGGGGCCTACCCAAAAAATACTAGACACATATTTTTTTCTTTTTTCATATAAACAAAAAATGAATACGACACAGTGCTTTGAAAACTGTGTGACGTCACTGCACGCTACACTTTTTAGCGGCCAGTAACGTCACCAGCCATCACTCCTGATCTTTGATGCCTATTATATTTGTCAATTTTTATTGATTTGATAAAACAAAATATACGAAATGTAAAACGTATATAATAAACCTATCCAATATTTTTCTATAATCTGAATGACGGACTAATTAGTTTTTTTTAGTCAAATACTCTATTATTTATATTATAGTAAAGTTATTCGCAAACAAACATAAAAAAACATATAACCTCTTCCCTTTTGAAATCGGTTAAAAAAACGAACACCAAAATGAACATCAATAACAGAGACACTTTATGATAGTATTATACTCTATGCGACATGCGGTGCGTGAGCGAGCAAGCAGATGCTTTCTCGCACACGCGCCGACCGCTATGCCACAATAGACAGAGAACAGTAAAACATCTTCATATAAACGAGCCGCTCTCGGTTTGAATGTATGCGTGCGCGCCGAGCGCCGTGTCGGTACGCGATTTCACGCACACGCTGGCATAATATAGGATGGTATAGGATGGCGGCAATACGGGCTGTGCCGCGCGGGACTGTGAGCACGCGCGTAAATTACATGACCGCTCGCGTTCGTCAATTCTCGCCGGCCACTTACCATAATATTAATTATTACGAGTAGCATGACTTCAAAAGGGGGAAAAACATATTGTAGTGTTTTCGGGTGCCTCAATAATGATTTCGCAAATCCGGACTTATCATTCTTCATACTTCCTACTGAACCAGAAATGTAAGTACAACTTAAATCTTATTAGAAAATGTGATATATGTATTGTTTGTTTCACAGTTTATTTGCTTTATTAAGAGCGCACCCGAGTCGCATTTTTCCATATAATTGTATTCTCAGATTTACTTCCTGAATACTACGCTTAAAGTTATGTTTATTTTAAGAGGCCCAGTTTTACTATAAAACAGAGTATTGAGTACGAAATATCTTTTAGGTAAACGTATTTGTCGCGTATAGTGTAATAAGGGCAATTTTACAATAATCAATATTGCAAATGACTATTAATTTTTTTCTATTGTCTTATGTGTTGTTTGATCCAAATATGGCGTCCTAATCATAATATTAAGTTAATAAAATTATGGTGCTCTTAAAGCGCGCGGTGCCTTTGTTGCATTTGAGCTAGCTGATGCTATCCGATTATATAAACAAACATTACACAGTACCCATATAAACAATCATTATAATTGTACCTCAGAAACTAATGAGGCTAAAAAGGTTTTGCGGTTTTATTAAAGTAAGGTATCATTTGTTAAATAGTCGCTACCCATACATAATCTTAGCTTTACTAATGTCTACTTTTTCATAAGAACTACATATTTATTGTTTACAATAGTAGTAGTAATAGTGACAACCCTAGGGTTCAACGCAAGAGTAGGCAAATAACTCTGCGGGCGGCATTAGATAATCTACTGTTCTCTGTCTACTGTGGCTATGCTAGCGGACCGCGCGATGACGAACGACACGGGTTCCCCCTTCGAGAGCTTGTGGCATACTGAATCTCAATAGCTCGGGCAAGAGAAATGATGGGGAATACCCTTAGATTGTTGAATAAAATTTTTGTTTTGGTCGTTTTAAAAAAATATTTCTACAATAATGTTCGTCATGAAATTGCCTATCCATTAGTGTAAGAACGCAATCTAAATAATGCTTACTTTTCGAGGAGATGCACGTTTTTGATAATTATTTCTCTTGTCAGAGGTTTCGTTGTGAAGGAATTATTTAAACATTATGCTTAGTAAAAAAAAAAAATCTACAATTTTGGAGCCAAGATTATGGAGAAAATTTATGTATTTTTAATATGTTGATATTTCTTTTGGATAAAGAGTAGATAGCTCCGAAAAACTACATAAAAACGGCCTGCGGTGTGTTTTTCCTCTGGAGCCGCCTTAAACAATACGGTGTTTGTTCAGTTAAGTGATGTGTAAAGCACATCTAAATGAAACATTAGGTATTTGTAGTGTAGTGTGGAGCAAATAGGTGCAAATGATCCTATTATAAATCCCCGTTTACACTTTGATTAGTAATTAGGGGAGTTCAGACATATTCTGCGAGATTTCAAGGGGGGAGGGTGGGGGGCAGCTGCCCCCTGCATTCCATGCACTACTCACTAGTTAACTCTTCATCACAATTAATGAAATAACTTCCTTAGCTAAATAAAACAACAGGTGCACAAACTAAGTTCTAAACATCCCGTTAATGACTCGTTATATTAAACGCCCATACATTCGCAAATTCACACTCGCTCGCTCGGGACTCGATTAATTTGTAATCGAGGACATTTCCGACACTCGCGTCCAATTAGATACCTCTGCTTTAATTGAATCGATTAATTATTTATCGATAGGGATCTTTGCTTTAATCGAATCGATTAATGAGGGTGCGATGAGTTGCTTATTGAGCTTGAGACCTTGATTTGCGTAACGTTGCGGATGTTAATTGATATCATGACATGATGTTCGGCGATTAATGTCGAGAGTAAATGGAGGTGGGTCGTGGTGGACCTACGGTTCCTGTTAACCAATTTACGATGTTATCTCGTCTAATGTGATTGGATGTACGGATGATACGTTAGAAGCCATTTGTATCTGTCAGCTTATCTGACTTGTTGTGCCAAAGGTAAAATGTAGGTACCTACGTACGTAATATTTGTATGGCCTCTAGATGTTTGTATTGAATACTAAGATATGTTGAGGTAATCCATACTAATATTATAAATGCGAAAGTAGTAACTCTGTCTGTCTGTCGGTCTGTCTGTCTGTCTGTCTGTCTGTCTGTCTGTCTGTCTGCCTGTCTGTTACGCTTTCCCGCTTAAACCTCTCAGCCGGTTTTGATGAAATTTGGCACAGACAATCTTTAGACCCTGAGAAAGAACATAGGCATATCTTTTATCCCGGAAAAATTTGATATTCCTGAGGGAAATCTAAAAAGCGCGATATAACCGAACCCCACGCGGGCGAAGCCGCGGGCGGAAAGCTAGTAAACAATAAAAATCTCGATGTTTGACTGCTACGTTACGTGTCGCGTGTTCGATTCCCGCACGGTAAAAATATTTGTATGAGCTACAAGAGTAGTTGTTCTGGGTGTGGTTGTTTGTGTATGTGAGTTTATATGTTTTTAAACGCACCCACGATGCAGGAGAATTTGCTAGTGTCAACAAAAAAAAATTGGGTCCCCGAACTCGACTAGAACCTATACATACCTACCTGTGTGTGTGAGTCGTGGCCTAGTGGTTAAAACACCAGCCTCTCAAGTATGAGTAAATATGCGAGAAACTACCAATGTAACTTTTCTAAGTTACTTATATGTACTTTCTAAGTATATCTTAAACTCCAATGATTGATTATAAGGTGAAGGAAATATCTTGAGGAAACCTGGACTTTAGGTCTGAAATCGCCAACCCGCATTGAGCAAGCGTAGTGATTAGGTACGCTCAATCTTTCTTTATATGCGAGGAGACCTGTGCCCAGCAGTGGGACGATAAAAAGGTTGATGATGATACCTACCTGTCTAGCTTTTCTTGCACTACCCTCATATCGTTAGTGAAAACTTTTAATTGGTCTTCTTTTAATAATTCTCAACTCTCGTTATTTTAAGCACGTCCAGAATCTATTCGCAGACTCATCTCGGTGTCAAACTAATGACAAAACCAAAAATAATAGAGAATATAAAATGGAGGAATATCAAAACGTATCTTTGGCGGATTATGACTGAGATCAGCACCCTAGTTGCGTAACACACTATCAATAGGAATAATTTAGAAACCAATTGCTAAACCATTGTTCCATATGCTAGGAACTTGTGTTGGCTCAACGACGACGAAACAACGCAATGACTGTTGATAAACTGTCACAATGAAACCCATTGCACTGAGTTATTACGGAATTACCCTCCTGATTGTGAAAGTTAGTAATAAAATGAATGAGTAGAAGAGTAATGAGTAGAAATAAATCGCACTATTATAACAAGGGCAACAACTATAAAAGACCTGGGTGTCGTATTTGACCAGAAGATGACATTTCACGATCATATTGTCACCGTTGCTAAAGAGTCCTTTAAAAGACTTGGATTTGTCCTCAGAAACTCGCGCGATTTTCGGACCGGACATGTCGTACGACTCTTGTACAGCACTCTTGTCAGAAGCAAGTTGGAGGCGAGCTCCTGCGTCTGGAATCCACATGAGCCTCCTTACGCACTATTACTTGATAAAGTTCAAAAGGCATTTTCTGAGTTTCTATATAAAATCAGTTTTGGATATTATCCATTTTTATACCCAACTAAATTTATCTCAGGATGCTTAGGGTATAATATGTTAGAAACGAGGAGACGTATGACCAAATAAAAACAAGTTAAAAATATGTAGAGGGACAACAGATGCCAGTGATCTCTCAATGAGCTGATTCGTCTTCACGTTCCTGGTAACTATTCTCACGCAGACACCGTCTGCTGGCTAGCCTACATGTCGCACGGTAGGCCGTGCGTCATCCCCTATACCTCGCGTTCTTTCCGCGCTGAATAGCCTCGTGGAAGCAAACCGAACTGTGATATATTCGCGGACGAATTTAAAATTTTAATGCGCGCTTGTTCTGCGAAAAAGAAAATTAATTAGTTCGTTTACGTTTTAATTTTTTAGATTTTATTTTATTCCGTTTTATTGTTCCTCTGATTTGTCTTTTTTCTGTTTATATTATGATTTATATTATTATTTGAATTTCATTATGTACCTATTTGTGTTATTTAATTTTGTATGTATGTTAATGTAATTGGCTTTTTAGAAGCCGTATTAACATGAATAAATAAATAAATAGTAAACTTATGTGCATTGCTCCTGAGATCTGTTTTAGTGTAACTTTAAAAGATTTTAACGTTAAAAGTTACAAGAGTTGACCTTCAATTTTCTACGTTTAATCAACCTACGGTCTTTTGACTCCCAAACAATAATAGCTGTCAGTATTGTTAAGAAACAAATTTAAGAAAAAGCCAAATAATGTATAATAAGTTAAAGTTGCTTTTCATGTCTATATTTTATTGTATAAAGTGGAATTTGACACGATTTTCAACATTATTACCATAGAGAATTTATATTACAGGCTTATGATACGTTAATATTTAGATATTTCGATGTTTAGTCAAGTCCTCAAAACAGCATTTAATACGTAAAAAGAAGGAATGATTTGATAAATGATTTTTTCTCGGTGGTGCCCATAACATCGGCTGACGGCAGAAGTTACCAGCCATCAGACAAAGTCTTGCCGTCAAGCGTTCCGGCATGACGTCAGCTGAAGCCGTACGGAGGACGAGCCTGAGCAGTTGTGTTACGATGTCTGTCGGGTACGATGCGCCAAAAGTTGATGTATCGGGAGTTTGGTCGTGGAGGGTCTACAGATCAATCTCTGTCTGGCGCAGCATCGTTGGTCGTGTTGTTGGGTTTAACATTGCATCACCTCGCTCAACTGCTGTCTTTCTTCCTATTCACTCAGTTTTTTTTTTAGAGTGTATAGGCTCTTAATAAACTAGCGTGCTTTACCATCAACGATTGCATGCTTACCATCAGGCGGAATTGCGGTCGGAACAACTATCTGTAGGTCATACAAATATTTCTTCCATGCGGGGATGACACCCGCGACACGCAGCGCAGCATTCGATCACCCAGTACACCAACCGTGTCATCAAATGTTATACACATTTGTGTGGAATAAATATGGAAATCTGGAATCTTGTCGGGGGCCTAACCATACTGCGTCTTCCGGCGCGTGGTCGCCACTCGAGAACCCGTCGGCCCCATCGGGCATCGATCCTACGGGCAATGTGCCCGGCACACTTCCACTTAAGTGTTGCTGCTTCGGGCTATGTCGGTTATTCTCGTTCTTCTGCAGATGTCCTCTTTTCTGATTTGATTACTTGATTTGGACGTCTTTTGGCTGAAATGATGATGATGATGAATGATGATCGGTATGCAGCCTCGGTGTTGTGATGGAGCCGCTCTAAGGTCGCTGCTTGGAGACGCCCAATTAGAGCTGTAAAACGAAACTTGTACTAGGCCCTCTGAAGACTCTCGTCAAAATAAATGGGGCACGCGTATTATAATTTTAAACGAAACTTCTACAATCTAGAAGCATCAACTTGGCCTCGTTGGTGGACGGGAACGGTTCGAAAAAGGTTCGCATTATAAACTACACAATTTGAATAACATTTGGTCAACTAGGGACCTACTAGTGTCTGCCACTCACTTGTGGGGTGAGGCCCTCGAGAAAAATGGGGAAGCGATTGCCATCTCCCTTGTTGTCTCTAAGGCCTTTGACCGAGTATGTCACGCTGGCCTTTTGGTTAAGCTTCCAACGTACAGCATTTCCGCTGGCCTGAGTGGCTGGGTAAAACACTTCCTGACTGAACGGTCCCTCCGAGTTGTTGTCGACGAATGCTCATCGGAGCCCATGTCGACTAATGCCGGTCCCGCCAAAAGAAGTCCGTTCACCTTGGCTCCTACCTTTCAGAATATATCCTTGGATTGCACCGACCGCCTCCAGCTTTTGGGAGTTCAGATTTCCTCGACTTTCCATTATTCAAGTGCTAGGTTTTAATTTATAAAAAATGTTATTCAAGTCCCTTATTTTGGTGGGAGTGGTAGACTCAAGCATTAACCCTCATTACGTTCAAAGAACACGTGTAAATACAAAGTGTGTCATCTAAGTGTTGGTGTGAAAATCACAATATTTGCATTAATCTTAATGACGTGTTGCTTAGCAACTGTAATGGCAGTGATGTTGTAAAGGTAGGAAAAGATCCCGATGACGTAGGGCTAAAGATGTATATTTGAAGATCCTTTTATAGGTTTGGGGGTTACCAAGAGTTGGTTTTAGTGATAATAAAGAAATTTTCTAATACGGTTGCCGGTGGAATTGCCTGGCTACCAGATACATAATTCTCTTTATATTACCTACTAGCGGCCGCCAGCGACTTCGTTCGCGTGAAGTTGGTTATGCTCCGCTTCTATTGGTAGCAGCGTGATGTTATATAGCCTAAAGCCTTTCTGGATTAATGGGCTATCCAACGCACAAAAGAATTTTTCAAATCGGTCCAGTAGTTCCAGAGATTAGCGCGTTCAAACAAACAAACAAGCTCTTCAGCTCTATATATTAGTATAGATGTTATTGATGCTGTTCACAACCCTGGTTCACAAATTAAACAAAATTTAAATTCTGTGCATCGTTTCTTTTGTTTTCGTTAAAAAAAGGTTTAAAATCTTACTTGTTTTCAATCCTTTCATTCCATAGACTTTAAGATATGATTTAAAACGTGGCGATTAAGAGTAAATCAATTTACATTATGCGCTGACTAATTTGAGAAGATAAATATCAGTTCAGTTAAGTCCTGTCGATTTTATCTTCCATCTTTTGCTTAATTAATTTTTTAAAGTAGTCCATGAATGTAATTCCGCCAGATGGAAAGCAGTGATGCAATCGTCGAGGCAAAGCGTGCTAGTTTATTAAGAGCCTATTCACTCTAGCCTTGAAGACACTTAAATTGTGAAACACCGCCGCTGGCAAACTGTTTCAGTCCCTCGATGTACACGGTATAAAAGACGAGGTGAAACGCTTCGTCCGGATCGTAGTGGTATCAACAACGACGGGTCGTCCGATGATGGAACGGAGATGGGGGAATTAAATCATGTAATTCCCTCGTACACTCTCAAAAATGCATTCTATAAAACACCGACAGGCTGGCTACTCTTCGCTTGTGCTCCAGGCTTTGGAGACCGTTTTGAACTAAATCTTGGTCGCCAATTAGCCTCTTCACACGCCTCTCCACCGAATCAAAAGTTGCCAGCCATTTTACAGCACCAGCCCAAAAGTGGCTGCAGTACTCCACAAGCTGTCCGAGTGTGGTAATGTGGAATAACGCCAAGTTTCTTGGCAGCCATCATGGCTTATGGCTTTGGACTCAATGAACCTCCTTGCTCCTTCTTACTGCGAAACTTCGCCATTGAAGTGTCGCAGTGAGGCCAATTCGGTGGAGTAGCTTTGCTAGTATCAAGACGCGAATTATGGGCAAAGAGAGATGCAAAGAGACCTGCTTTCTCTCTAGCCGTATGAGCCATTGTTCCATCAGGCTTAACCAGCGGAGGCCGTTTGGGCCGACAGTAGTTTGCTTCGACCGATTTGGCAAGGGATCAGAAAGATCTGCTACCGGACGGCTGCGCAGAGAGCTTGTTGCCAATAGGAGTAATACGGTGGTAATGAGCATTCTTAAGTGGGAATTGGCAGCATGGTTCAAAGCTCTCTTCTTTGGCCTTAGATTCGGAGCTTCTGCGGACACGAGCGTCAACCCAGGTGAAAATGCCGTGTGCTTACGCTGTTACGCTTGAACACATTTGGCGATGAACCATGGGCGAGCTGAGCTACCGACGGGCACATCAGTGTAGGGGATAAAATACTACATAGCTTGACGCACCACATCGGATATAGCGTCCGCACAGTTCAACGGATTGAAGAGTTGAGAAGCAGACCTGCTACAAAGGATAAGACGCAAAGAAGTAGCGTACCTCATCCCAATCTGCTGCAATGTATCGCCACATTCGCCGTTTAACACGTGAGTTGCAATCTAGTGGGGAGAAGGACGATATAGACTTCACCAGACACTGATCTGAAGTTCCTAACGGTGTAACTGTTACATCATATCTGTCCGGATTGGTGGTCAGCAGAAAGTCCAAATAATTGGGTTATATCCCAAAAAATAATTTAATGTCCATCTGATAGATTTTAAAAAAATATTGAACACGTATTTTTTATTTTTTCTTTCATTCAAATACTTAGGAAGATATATTGATTTGAAATGTCGCATGACGTCACGTCGTGGTACAAAATATTCCACGGCGTGACGTAATTAACCCCCACTCCGTAACTTTAATACGCTATATCTCAGTAGTTTTTGGTAATTTCTACAAAATAAAAAGTACGGGTCTTATTTTTTTAGGGTTCCGTACCTCAAAAGGAAAAAACGGAACCCTTATAGAATCACTTTGTTGTCCGTCTGTCTGTCTGTCTGTCTGTCTGTCAAGACCCTTTATCTCAAGAACGCGTGGATGTATCAAGCTGAAATTCACATGAAATACTCAGGTCTATTGTCCCTTTAAGCTGTGAAAATATCAAACTTCTAAGCCAAGCCAATCAAAAGTTACAGCCGATTATGTCGATATTTTCAACAAATTTTCGACACTCGCAAAGGAATCAAAACCTACAGGATACTTCCCGTAAACTCAGAATCTTGAAAATTGGCATGAAGCATTGTCATATAATGCAAATATAGGAAAAATTGCGAAAATCACATTTTTTTAGTTATATAATATAATAAACATATTTTAATAAAATGGAACTTACTACCTTATTTCTCACGAAAGAATAAAGTTATCAAATTGAAATTTATACCAAATACCTAGGTCTATTGTCCCTTTAAGCTGTGAAAATATCAAACTTCTAACCAAGCCAATCAAAAGATACAGCCGATATGTCGATATTTTCAACAAATTTTCGACACTCGCAAAGGAATCAAAACCTACAGGATACTTCCCGTAAACTCAGAATCTTGAAAATTGGCATGAAGCATTGTCATATAATGCAAATATAGGAAAAATTGCGAAAATCACATTTTTTTAGTTATATAATATAATAAACATATTTTAATAAAATGGAACTTACTACCTTATTTCTCACGAACGAATAAAGTTATCAAATTGAAATTTATACCAAATACCTAGGTCTATTGTCCCTTTAAGTTGTGAAAATATCAAACTTCTAAACCAAGCCAATCAAAAGATACAGCTGATATGTCGATATTTTCAACAAATTTTCGACACTCGCAAAGGAATCAAAACCTACAGGATACTTTCCGTAAACTCAGAATATTGAAATTTGGCATGAAGCATTGTCATATAATGCTAATATAGGAAAAATTGCGAAAATCACATTTTTTTAGTTATATAATATAATGAAAGTATTTTAATAAAATGAAACTTACTACCTTATTTCTCACGAACGAATAAAGGTATCAAATTGAAATTTATACCAAATACCTAGGTCTATTGTCCCTTTAAGCAGTGAAAAAATCAAACTTCTACGTTAACGCGATCAAAAGATACAGCAGTTTATACCGACACCTTGGACGAATTTCCGTCATACTCTAGGAAATCAAAACCTACAAGGTACTTCCCGTGAACTCAGAATCTTGAAATTCGGCACGAAGCAACGTTATTACCGACAGATAAAGGAAAAATTGCGAAAATGATAAATTTGAAGTTACATAAAATATTAAAATATTGTTATTCAAATTCAAACATTTTATTACAGGCAGGGCCCATATGTTGTTAGTAAAAAACTTATCCTATGTTAGTGAAACAGAATAAAAGAGAATCAGTTGGCGACATGAATATGTGCACGCATATGTCTGTCCGCCCAGAGCCTAATAAAAGATCCGTCGACTTTGTCCGCCAGTGTAGCTAGGATACTGTTCGGGCTGCCCCTAAATCGCCGCAACATCGAAGCACACCGTTTGCGAATGATAGCATAAAACTCATCAATTCGCGCTTCCGCGAACATGCCTGATGCACTGCAAAACCGAGGCAGCCCCAACAACATCGTCAGCCCATTGTTATACTGGATGCGCAGAGCATTGTAAGCCTTCTGCGTATACCTAACCCACAAGCTGCACGAGTAAAACGACTGGCAGTAAGCTCTAAAGAGCGTCAGTTTTACCTGCTCAGTGCTCCCTATCTATATCCTGGTCATCTGTGAGAGAATCCGTCACCACATGACCGAGGTATTTAAATTGAGAGACCACTTTTAATGGTGTTCCTTGTAACATCACCGGTGGTATATTCGTGGGTGTATTATTACGAACTTTAAATACCATAATATCACTTTTAGTGGCATTATACCTCAAGCCATGGGCCCCCGCATACCTTTCACACACAGCCACTAACTTCCTTAGTCCACAGATTGATGGGCTGAGCAGCACCATGTCATCAGCATAGCTTATGTTGTTAATCATTTTGCCATCAACAGAGCAACCAACCAGAGTGCTACTCAGCTCACCAACCAGCCGATCTATGTACAAGTTAAAAAGGCTGAGGGAGGTCAACCCCCCCTGCGTCACCCCACATTCTAGCCCATTATCGAATTACCGGTCTTCTTTTTACAATAGGAATCACAACAGTTCGTACGAGATCGTCAGGCAGATAAGAGTGACCCATACAAAAATTGAAGAACATAGCGAGTAGCCTAGGCAAATGTACACCAGCGGACCTTAAATGCTCAACACTCAAACCATCGTGCCCAGGCGACCTACCTCGCTTCATACTTTTCAACGCGTCTTTTACGTCTTTCACGCTGAACCTTAAATGAGAATCGCCCTCACACGGGGCTCGAGTGCCTCGCATCGACGTACTTACAAAATGCGGAACAACTCTAAAGTGGTTCATGAACATGCCGGCTATATCACTGTTCTGTGACAAGCCATCAACGTTTGATGGTAGACTCGGTCTGGGATTCAAAGAATTGGTTTGCTTCCAAAAAGAACTGAATTTCTTATCTTCGTGAAGGGTTGCAATGATGTCCATATTAATCTGGGTTTCATTGTCCAGACACCACTACAACTTTGATTTAAATGTTTGTCTCAAAGTTTTCATTTCCTGATATGCCCCCGATGCAGGTTTTCCGTGCAAGACCCATCTCCGAAAAGCAAGCCGCGTCCGAGCATGAACCTCTTTCACAACTTTATTCCACCCACACACATTTTTTGCTTACATGACATAAAATATTTTTTTAATAATTATAAACTTACTACCTACCCTTTTTCACATGAACGTGTTATATATATAACGAGTCATAATTCTAATAAAAGTATTGTATTGTGGATTGCTTAAGTTTAGTTGATTCCGAGGGTAGAAAACTTTTATAAAATTATAAAAACGGCTCGATGGTACTCTGAGAGTGGCATTTCCTATAAATACGGTGACTCGTCCCTTAGTAGACAGTCTCCATCGAGCCGTCGGACCGAGCACACTACCAGTTAAGTATTCTGAATATTCTTTATAGGCACATAATTCTTATGTGCCTGGTCTTATGTAATTTATATTGCTGATGATTCTAAATATGTCCAGTGTGTAATGTTATAAGTAACTATGTACATAATGTTTCTCCTATAATGTTTGCTTTAATATTATTTAATTACCCCCACACTCTGCTATCCTAACATCAGAAGTAGGGATCAGGGCTCTGGTTTTATAAAACTATTTTTTTTTTCATAACCGCCGTTGGAGCTTGTGACGATATTTTGGAAGCCGTTGTTCAGCGGGTCGCTGACTTCACTCGCACCGTAATGATGACATCAGGCCGTCTTCTCTGACGTTGGAACTGCTACGCTGCATAAGCAGCAATAATCCGGTACCTGGTGTCCTATACAGGAATAATCCTGTATGTACTTCAAAAATACAGAGCCCCAGAACCTCAACCAACAGTGAGAACCTCCAGAAGTTATTCGTAAGTAAAGAATTATCTGAATTGAGTAAATAACGACAATATAAAACAGTATTGCTTAAAAATAACATTTGGAAAACTTATTAAGGGTCAGTATCTGTATCGATTGTATTTTCAATTTGCAACTGTGATAATTTGTTTGGTCATGTATAATACTGTGTGTGGGTACATGGCTTGGGCTACTCTCTAGTGGTACCTTACCGCACATTATTGCAAATACTAACTACACAAAGGACATTACTAAAATTCCATACATTGAATGCCCCAGAATTGACAGCAATAAGAAAATGCTAGTTGTGTTTGGAATGATTCATGTAATCATATCAGGTATTTGTTGATACACGGACAAGCTTAGGAACCGAGTATCAAACTAAAATGTGTTTGATTTTGAGGTTATATAATCGTAAAGAAAACTGAATAGATTTATTATTTCTTTTACGTTTAGTAAGAAAATGAATGTAATCATCAAATGTGTAAATAATACAAGTAATTTATAGTCTAGCCTTTTACCAATTATTTTGTGGTCGGCGTCCGGTCTGGCCGGACGCCGCTGAATATCAATGTTTTACATGGAGCGACTGCCATCTGACCTTCACAACTGTTACTCGTGTAATCCAGTAACAAAAGTGAACACTCACTACTCTGCACAAAGGCAAGGAAGCGAGTAACAATTTTTTTTTTTTTTGTTTAATTCTTTCCGTTCTTCTGAACGGAAAAGGCAAAGGCATAGTACGCCATACAGCCTAGTCTTTAGTAATTTTTTTCTTGAGTAAGTTTCTATCCTAACTTATCCTAGCTTAACTTAACTAATTTATCTCCTTTCTTTTCCTGCGTGAGGCCGACAAGAAAGAATTTGGAGTAAGGACATGATGTGGCCACTGTGCTACATTATTTCACTGTTCTTTATAAATTATTCACTGAATGCACTTTTTACTACATAAATCACGCGATTTTATTTAGTAAACAACACTATAAATAATTTTAAAAGTCCAATGAAAAATGAGCGTGACACTCATGCCGCAAAAAAAAAAATCGCGAGTAACAAACATAACAAAACAATTGGAGATGTCACTCATTTCCGCATCTGTAGAATCGATACCGCTATTTGAACTAACGATTTGAGAATCGATTTTGTTTAATATCGATAAAACACTATTATTACGCTATTTTACAGATTGCGTTTAATGTATTTTGATAACAAATGTAGTCATAATAATAAAAAAATGCATACATTAAATAAAACTTCGTGTTTTTTAATTCATAAATACAATTATTAAACTATCGATTTCGTAAAAACAAGAAGCAACATCTCTAAAGCAGCAATTTATATGACAGACAAATTGTTTAGTAGTTACAAGGCTTTTAATTATTCGTTTTAAACCCACGCTTGTCTGTTAACTATGGATATTTGCATATAATATAAAAAAATGAAAGTAAAATTATAATGCAGGACATTTATTTGTCCATGCTGGGGCGAATTTCGGCGATCTCCTTTTTGGTGCGGGTACGTGCCCAGGGCTACCCTCTGGTAGTACCATAGCAATTGTAACTGGACTTATCTTGTGCTTGGTCAGAGCTACTCTCTGATAGCACGGGATTTGTTAGTTACTTTAATTGCATGGTAAAGAAAGGAGGTTTTGAAAAATAAAGTTCCATCTGTCTCTTAATAATTAAATTCGCAAACAATCTGACACAACATCGCTAAAGCTTTAAGGCTCAAGCTTTTATTGGGAATATTTGGCAGTTTCGGGTGGCTTGACCTGCTGTCGTCCGTACCTTGTATAAAAGTTGAATAAGACGAAGTAACTGAATACTGATACTTAATAGACTTGATTGAATAACTTGATTGACTTGACTGTTAACTTGATTGACAGACTAGACAGATTATTATTTTTACTGATACTGTTGTTTGATGAGCCAGGTCTATCCGCATAGGCTGACTGACAAAGTACAGTGTCCAGAATTAATAATAATAATAAAAAGGTGCCTGTGGCCGTGGTGTCTGTGGCCGTGGTGCCTGTGGCCGTGGTGCCTGTGGCCGTGGTGCCTGTGGCCGTGGTGCCTGTGGCCGTGGTGCCTGTGGCCGTGGTGCCTGTGGCCGTGGTGCCTGTGGCTGTAGCTGTGCCTGTGGCTGTTGTGCCTGTGGCTGTTGTGCCTGTGGCTGTTGTGCCTGTGGCTGTTGTGCCTGTGGCTGTTGTGCCTGTGGCTGTTGTGCCTGTGGCTGTTGTGCCTGTGGCTGTTGTGCCTGTGGCTGTTGTGCCTGTGGCTGTTGTGCCTGTGGCTGTTGTGCCTGTGGCTGTTGTGCCTGTGGCAAGTGCTGTATCCCTGACGGGTGATGCCATGAAATATGGTAGATGTCAAAATGGCATAGAAAAACTGATATAGCAAAATTAGATCGACAATTGGAGACATCAAATAGTAAAAATGAAATAAGTTTATATGAATTATATTCAGCTATTGCTCTGTAGATGGCCAGTGTGGTCTATGTTGCCAAGTCCGATTTAATACCCCTAGTATAGACTAAATCGGCTGCTACAAACAGCAACACCTATTTTAGCATTATATTCGCTACTACATATGCAGGGTGACGCTAAGTAGAAACATAAAAACTGTGGTAGGGATCTTGGTTATTTCGATATAAAATTATCGATAATATTCAAAGAACTTATTGCGACGACATTTTTTCGTATTTTGGTGGTTTGAGACAAAAAATTAGGATGCAGAAAAATTATTACCAGTTGTAATATTTACAAGTTATTTATTCATATAATTCTTTTAATATACAAATCAATAATTATTATGATCTAGTAATCCATGAGTCGACTGCTATTTATATGAAGAATATAAAGTGTTTGCCCAAGTCATAATATAACCAAGATAATGTCTGGACTTTTTGATGTACTGTGATGTCAATTGCAACACAAATCCTATCTAATTTTCTAGTGCTACATTATTTTTATCCGGAAACCTAAAATAAATAACAAAAGCTTAGGTGAATGGATAGCACTTGTTCAGTAAGTATGATTACGTTCAGAGTTAATAGATAATAAATAAACTTGAAGCATAGCAATACTTACTAAAATCACCATGAGATGACCGATACCATGTTAACAGAAAATCCTTGTCGAATAGTTTTAATATTGAGACTGAGCGATGGTTTGAATTACCCGTAACATATTTATTAATACGTTAACAGAAAATGTTTGGAAAGTTTTAATGATATTGTCAGAATTGACCGAGCGATGAGTTATTTTAATTGTTAGATATTTGTTAATCTAACAGAGAATGTTTGTTAAATAGTAGATTTGAATAATATCGACAGGTTGACAACACTGGAACTTGTTTGAATTTCTTAATCTCTGCTTATTGTTTCGAATCAAGAACTGTTTAGTCGGCGGTCAATGTCAAACGTTATTTTTTGTGAGACTGTAGACATATTTGCAGGTACTTCGAGAACGAAGTACATGTCAGTATGGCAGTGTTATATATGAAGGATATTATAGATTTATAAAGTAGTTATAATGTGTTATATAATTGTCACTACAATGTGTATTGGGTAATGGCATATGCCATATTTGCTGCTAGAAGTACCTGATTTGACTAGATATTGTGATTTCATAAGACGAGGCTTAAATTATAAAAATCACCTATAAATTATGAAATGTTGGTTATTTAAGCATTGCAAATGAACAATTGTTATATTGATAAATTACCTTAAAGTGTTTTCAAATGGATTTAACACATAGGATGTACTTTAATATGATGTTGTGGTACAATGTGTTATATTTTATCCTAGCGATTGTTATTAGATATGTTACTATAATTTTGAGTTCCCTTGAACTGTTACGTTATTGTTAATAAGAAACTTATTGATGAAATACGTTGATACCATTTCCAGGGAGTTTCTTGTCATTTCTGTAGTGTCAAAACTATTTGCGCTATTTATTATGTTAATCGAAAAGTTTACTTCGAGAACGAAGTAATTATCAGAATGGCCGTGTTATATATATAACGAGTCATAATTCTAATAAAAGTATTGTATTGTGGATTGCTTAAGTTTAGTTGATTCCGAGGGTAGAAAACTTTTATAAAATTATAAAAACGGCTCGATGGTACTCTGAGAGTGGCATTTCCTATAAATACGGTGACTCGTCCCTTAGTAGACAGTCTCCATCGAGCCGTCGGACCGAGCACACTACCAGTTAAGTATTCTGAATATTCGTTATAGGCACATAATTCTTATGTGCCTGGTCTTATGTAATTTATATTGCTGATGATTCTAAATATGTCCAGTGTGTAATGTTATAAGTAACTATGTACATAATGTTTCTCCTATAATGTTTGCTTTAATATTATTTAATTACCCCCACACTCTGCTATCCTAACAAACGCGTAGAGATATTAAAGTTGAAATTCATATCAAACACTTCTTAAATCTAATTACCTCTAAAATGTGAAAAATTCTAAATCAACGCAAAAATTCAAAATGCTGAGGTCTATAATATACCGCATATTTTGAAATTCGCCACTACTCGCAACGGAATCAAAACATAGACTACTTCCCGCTGACATTGAATATTGAATTTTGGTATGAAACAATAGCTTAAGGTAACCTAACAGAAAAACCCGAAACCTTTTAAAATTTTTAGGCACAGTAACTAGTTAAACCAAAACAAAGACCAACACAATCGTCATTCAATCTAAATATTTTGGTGAATGTAGTTCTGTATATAACCTAAATGCGTCCTAACTGCTGCGTTATACTTAGTACTTATAAATATATTCAAAGACATTAATTGTAATTTCCTATTGTTGTCAATGATTATCAGACAGCTTGCTTCCTACTGGCGAAGCGGGACGGGGGGAGTAAGTAGTAACGAAAGAACGCGCAAGAACTAGCCGCCCGCTGGCGCGAAGGCAGGCGGTTGGTCAAGGGAAGGGGTATCGCGGCACAGCGAGCGGCAGCCGTGCGCCATACGCACGAGCGCTTAGATGCTGTTCGCACTTGTACCGAAATTAGTAAAATTTGCGACAATTTCTCGTTGATTTTGTTTACTTCTACTTTGTTTATCAATAAACCGCTTTTTTTATAAGTTATAAACTAGCGCTTGACCGCAATCCCGCCTGATGGTAAGCAGTGATGCGATCGTTGATGGTAAAGCGCGCTAGTTTATTAAGAGCCTATTCACTCTAGCCTTGAAGACACTCAAATTGTAATGTGACGGAAACACCATCGCTGGCAAATTGTTCTAGTCCCTCGATGTAGGCGGTATAAAAGAGGAAGCGAAACGCTTCGTCCGGATCGCAGTGGTGTCAACAACGTAAGGGTGGAAACTCGCCGTACGACGGGTCGTCCGATGGTGGAACGGAGATGGGGGAATCAAATCATGCAATTCCCTTGCACACTCACCAGAATGCATCCTATAGAAGACCGAAAGGCTGGCTACTCTACGCCTGTGCTCCAGGCTTTGGAGACCGCTAAGTTTGTACGGCGGAACCCTCGGTGTGCGAGTCCGACTCGCACTTGGCCGGCTTTTTTTTATTATCTATAAGACGGATTAATAATTTTTTTGATTTTCATACCTTGGATACATCCCTATTGGCGGTATGACCAACGACATCAGGCACCCTAGTCGCTTGTCCTGCCAACTGGGATAGGCCCATTGATAGCGTAAAGTTCGGCGTTTCTCTCCCAGCGTGCTCGGAGCTTTGGTAAGGGAAAAGCCAGTCCTGGTGGCAGGCGTTGCAGTCCCCCAGAGCGACGAACTGTGCGTCAGGGTGCAGCTGCAGCGTTGTCAGCAGCCTGACTGAGGTGGTCAAACAGTCGAGTTGTCTCCTGGTCACCGCTGTGTGGTCGTTTGACATAGGTGTAGACAATGTTCACACCAGTATCAACCAACATCCAAAGGGAAGTTAGGGTCTTCATGATGCTGGAGACGTCGGCAACAGATGTCATTCCGGATATAAACACAGACCCCGACATGCTGCAGGAAATGGTGCTTGAATGCTTCAAAATTTTGTCGTCCTCCGTGGCGCAGCGGTCAACACGCCTGCCTGCGAGGTGGAGGACCCGGGTTCGTTCCCCGGCCAGGTCATGATCGGAAATGATTTTTTCCTGATTGGCCTGCGTCTTGAATGTTTACCTATATATGTATCTATTATACAACACATGTCTCGAGCTTACTTTGGGGCAAGCTCAATCTGTGTGATTTGTCCGTATATGTATATTTATTTATTTATTTAATGTTTAATGAGTATCCCGGGTAGTTGAGGTATGCCACATCTTACTGCAGTTCTTAGTACCTAATTAATTTCGATGTACCCTAATAGGTTGTCTGAAAAACAATAACTCTAACTTAATGTTTTGCAATGCCTGCAATAGGTAGAAGGAGTATATTACAGAACTCTGCAACCCATTTGCCTCCACACGATATCTTAATAACCCTTACAAAACTCCCGTGAGTAAATAAAATACTTTGCTGGAGGTCAAAACCGCACATCGCAACCACACACAGTTTCTCACAATTTTCCCGTGCCTTTCTACCGCATATTAATTAACAAGGGTGCCCTGGCTCTTTCTTTCCATCGCTTTTTAACCACACTAAAACAAATATGTTTCTGAAAAAGTAAGGAGCGCTTGTATAAAAGATAAACATTATGACTCAAGCTCTCGGGAACAGCTTCTGTTTACTGACAACTACAAAGTTTGTAGCATTAGCACTGAAGATTACATTGTTGAGGTTTGATGAGATGGTGTTATGAGAAAGCATTTCTTTGCATTACATCTGAATATTCATAATGAAACACATTGTTTTACGTTGAATAAAGAAAATGTCGACGTTTTATGTATTTATTTCCAGATGGAAAGTATTTATTCAAAGGAATGTTACTAGATTTATTTATTTATTTAATCTTTCGCACATGACATGTACAGAGGCGGACTTAATGCCTTAGGCATTCTCTACCAGTCAACCATAGGTGGTGAAGAGGTGGTGGTGATAGATTTTCAGCTGTGTGACTCACAACACAGTCCAGCCACAGCTACACAGGTTGATAGACCAGGTTAAGCTACGCTTGCCGGGGTTTTTGTGTGGATGGGACCATTTTTACATTCATAGACAACTCCTTTCGGAAAGCACGTTAAGCTGTTGATTCCAGCTTTTATTCGTAGATTTTGACAGTGGTTACGATGACGGCCGTAGAAACCGGAAGGTTTGACCATAAGTCTTACCAAGGGGTACCCTTAACTGGGTTGTGGAGGTCAGATAGGCAGACACTCTATGTAAAATACTGAAATCGGACTGATAGCCTACCCTAAGACTATTGCGTAATGGGCAGATGTAGATGAAGTTGCTCGTCAAGCAGTTGTCTGCCCATCTTCATTTAACGTTCGTGTTCTGACTTCTTCGGTACAAAGTGGAATTAAAAATCCTCCAGCCAAACACCACAGGAATTCTTCAGAGTTTTAAAACTTTTCCCCTTTGTGAAATTAGCATGGAAATAAAACATTTACATAAGAAAGTTCACTTTATCTTGTAATTTCTATGTTAATAAGATTCGTTTAACCTTTCAAATGCTCGGAACAGGAAACAACTCTACTAAAATAAAATTGATTTTGTACACTATTGAAGTTGCTAAATTCTGTACGAGAAATTTGGGTTTCTGTTCTATCGGCGAATCATTGTCCCGAATATAGTTTTCACTTTTGCGATGGAGAACGGATCAATGAGACCGCATCTGAGAGAGCACCGACACTGCTACTTTGACAGCATATAGCGGCCGTGATGGTAAAGCCACGCCTGTCAAGTTTCATGGGAACTTATTTAGTCGTGACATTGTACCATTAAACGCAACGCACCTCAACAAAGCAAAATTATTGTTAAAATGTGCGATCAAAATCAGTGCTCTGTTCGTTTAAATTTCCGTAAGTTGCGTCCAATTTATGGCATACTAGCTGTGCCCCGCGGTTTCACCCGCGTAACCTTCTAGCCGAATCAGCTCAGTTGATATAAAATAAGCGCCTGTTAAAATAATGGGAGCAATATGTAGTACATCCGCGTTTGCTCCCGTTTCCGCAACATTTTTTGTTCCTGCTCTGCTCCTATTGGTCATAGCGGGATGTTTTATAGCATATGTCTCAGGCTCTAAACTATCTGTGTACAATCGGTTCAGTAGTTTTGGCGTGAAAGCCGGACAGACAGACGGACAGACAGAGATACTTTCGCATTTATAATATTAGTATGGATTTATGGCATACGGAGTCCACAATCCGTCGTTAAATGAATAAATTTGAGACAACCGGGTCGGTGATGGATGAAGCAGTACCTGTACGTGAATGAAACGATCATTTTTGGTTGAGTAACTTTGTCAAAACACATAATTGTCGCATTTGAAGCGACGAAATCCCGTGGGAGATATGTCAAGTGCCTCTACACTACGAAAAAGTCGCTGTTTGGTGTGGATTTTGGTCTAGCGGTATGATCGGCCCTTTGTTGAGTCACGTTCACTGCCACTGGGGACCGGAGAAGAAACAGATCGGACGATGATAGCAAATTTTTTGTTGCCCATGGTAGATAGCAACAAACCACAGACAATTGCCGGCTTCAAGATCAACGTAACTGGCGTGCTTTATGAAATTATCTATGGCTAGGGGCCGCCAGCGACTTCGTTTTTTTTTCTTCGTTTGCGTGGAGTTAGTTATGCCTCGCTCCTATTGGTCGCAGCGTGATATTATATGGCCTAAAGCCTTCCTGGATTGATGGGCTATCCAACGTAAAAATAATTTTTCAAATCGGCCCCGTAGTACCTGAGATTAGCGCGTTCAAACAAACAAACTCTTCAGCTTTATATATTAGTACTAGCTGACCCGGCGAACTTCGTTCCGCCTTAAAGGCAATATCACATGACTACTTTCTAAATTAGGATAATTTTAAATAAATAAATATTATTATTCAATGATTCTTTATTTGGGAGCACAATCTTGGCGGTTCTCCGGAAATCTTTAATGTGCTACAATACTCGGAAACAACATCCATTGGCCCAATGCGAACGTCATTGCGCTATATTATATGCGTATAGAAACGCTGCCCGATTCAAATCAGTATTTGATGAATTTCTTCTTGTGTTTCGTAAATTATTTTCTAGCGCTTGATCTCTGAGGTTTGCTCGACGATTTCGCATTGCCAACTGAGCCGTTTCATGGGCTGCCTCCCTTTGCTCTGGTGTGTGAGAAGCACGAAGTCGAGCCATACTAAGGCTGCGCTCTTCAAGTGCAATTTCTTGCTCTTCTTGAGTTCTTTTTTTTTTTGTTTTGGATGGGAAATCATCAAATGACCTCTCCCGCTCTGGGCGGAGCGGAAGGGCGTGTCAGACTTTTACCTAGACTAAAACCCACCCGTGTTCCTTCACTTGCCTGTACAACGGCCAGTACCATGGTTTCTTTTTTAACCAACCCGCAACCCTGTGGACCAGTCCTCGTGGACCCCGTCAAGGTGTGCTGACATCTCTTTGAGGCGCGTGTGAAACACAACGCGCCGTCAACTCGGACCTGGTTCTTACCAGGAGGCGAGCTGCCTATCGCTCGCCGCCCGCAAGCCCGCGCCTACGGTGGTCGGGAGTCCGATGTTGCCACCCGACCAGGGCGCTTCCTGCGGCGGTTTGAGGCGTGAGAGTAGTGAGATTTCCGCTCCCTCACGCGCTACGCCTCCTCCTTTGCCAGCATCACTGCTTCACAGAAGGAGGTGAAAGCTTGCCATCATGCACTCTTGCTCCGGACTATGGCCCGGACCAGGGTAGGACGCGAGAGATCGCCGCCGATCGCCGCCACGAGGACACGGCTGTGCTCTACCCAAGCCAGGCAGACCTCCACCATATGCTCCACCGTGTCCTCAGGGCGAGGCACACAGTGGTCACCCTGGCGTTTCCTCCCGCCTTATACGGAACAGGAACCTCCCGAAACAGCCATGTCCGGTGAGGACCTACGTCAGTCGGAAGGTGAGGACGCCGTGGCGCCTCTCTAGCTACTCCTCAAAGAGAGGACTTACCGCCGCTATTGTGGCGTGCTCTGTGCTGGATTGCGACAATCACACTTTCCATGTCGCCATGAGATCCCGCCGGAGCTCTGTACGCTGTACTGCGATTTTATGGATTGGATATGGACACAATTTAATGGATGTTATTATACATATAAACGTTTATTTTTAATTACTCTATCTATTAAAAGAAACCTCATCAAAATCTGTTTCGTAGTTTTAAAGATTTAATCATACAACATGACCTAAGGAAAGAGAAAGTAACTTTGTTTTATAGTATGTAGTGAAGTGGTAAATAGCACAGCAATACAATATTAGAAATTTTGAAGTTGAAGTTTGCTTTGGGGCTTTTATTAAAAAAATTAAATCGGCAGAGAGTATTTATATTCCTTGCTTTAAATGAATGCATCAACATTCAACCGGTAAGATTTTTTTTAATATGCTGAGTAGTGCAGCAGTGTGTTTGTACCATTTTTAACAAATGAACCGCTAACTTATATTTTGACTGAGTTGTTTTGTTATTCCATGTCACGTCACACGGGAACGACGGGAACAACGGGAACGGGATAAAAAGTATTCTATGTGATATGTCCTTATCTAACTCAATACCAATTTTGAGCCATAGTGGTTAAGCGGTTCTTGAGTTATAAATAGAGTAACTAACACGACTTTCATTTATATACATAGACTTCATTCAAATCGGACCAGCCCTATAGGAGGAATTCAGTGACGTACACAGGTACAGCAGATTTAGGAATACACCCATGGAAAGCATTGTCATCTACATTTGTAACAAAGATATCATGCCTCTGTCTACCCCTACAGTTCTTGTTTCAGTCTCTTAAAGTTAAATAAAAAATCTTAAATGTTTATTTATTTCTATTTATTTTTTTCTCTTTTAGTTCATAAGTACAATTTTAGTTAAATAAAAAAAATTAAAATATTTTATTATTTTTTCCCCTTTTAGTTCTTATGTACAATTTTCTTTTTAAGTAACTACAAAAATTAAAAAAAAACTATAAATTTGTCTAAAACAAAAAAAAAAACTTGATTGCCCGGGTTTGAACCGAGGAACACCAGCCATCGCGAGTAGACCATACTACTATCACCTACGCCACAGCCGCTATGTCAAGCCGCGCGAAATTAGCGCCCATATTATGCGTGAAATATTGCGAAAGAGAAAACTCGAAAATATGCGCTTCCCCAGATATAAAACTGAGCTAGATCAATTTCTCGTCCCCGAAAACCCCCACATATTAAATTTCAGCGAAATCGTTAGGGCCGTTTCCGAGATCATATGCTTCTTCAAGCGATCAGCGCCATCTGCCGGGCTGATTTGTGAATCTAAACCATTCAGGTCGCCACTCAAACGCATACAGAAAAATTCATTAAAATCGGTCAAGCCGTTTAGGAGGAGTTCAATGACATACACACGTACAGCAGAATTATATATATAAAGATAGATTAGGGTTGTAACGGAGGCCTTTTAGCGGAGGCGGAGGCGGATGCGGAGGCGACGAGTCTCACCTCCGCGGACGCGGAGGTTAACGGAGGCGGAAGTGAAAGTAGATATAGAAAAAAAATATTATGTTTATTAAAACAAAATTTGTATTTTAAATACGTACATTAATAGTAGTACACTTAGTAAAAAATATTAACTTCTATTAATGAAAATTAAGGAGAAACAAATTGTATTTGCTGCATTGCCGTCTCGCACTAGTTGATTCTTGACCATTTCGCGCTCAAACGCGGCCGGATGGTTGTCGAGCGTCGCAGCTTGCGCGTTTTTTATTTTATAAATACGTAAATAAACCTCCGTTATAACTCCGCAAAAATTATGCGGAAGCGGAGGCGGAAGCGAAGATACGATTTCTTGCGGAACTTCCGCAGTAACGGAAGCGGAGGCGAAGCTCCGTTACAACCCTAGTATAGATATACACTCCATTATGTGAGGTTAAAAATAGATTTTATCGAAAATTGTTCCACTAATGTACAACATCTACATCAGAGTCGCGAGTGCCATTTCTCTGATATTGTATCCCATACATAATGTCCTCGAATTACCTTTAAAATAATACCAAGGTTGTGACAATCGTTGAGCAGTGGGCAGCTCGCCGCCCGGTATGGACCATTTCACGCGCGCCCCAAAGAGATGTCAGCTCATCGTGACGGGGTCCATGAAGACCGATGCCTCCTGGGTCAGGATTGCGGGTTAGTTAAATAAGAAACAGTGGCCCTGGCCGTCGCACAGGCAAGTGAAGAAACACGGGTGGGTTTTAGTCAGAAAAAGTCTGACATCCCCTTCCGCTCCACCCAGAGCGGGAGAAGTCATTTGATGATTTCCTATACCAACAAAAAAAAAGGTTGTGACAATATGTGTTATTTAATTTTAAATTTCGAACGCTTTTAATGAAATAACCCTGTAGGTATTGTTAACGAACTTATAGTTTTATTGGGTGCATGTGCGTGTGATAGATTTTATTGGGTTAAGGTCGTTTCAGCGGTATTTAATTCAGTTCGTATAATTTTGTAAGTATAACATGAAATTACTTAAATTGGCGGAAAGTTCATCAAAGAAGTCTTAACTTTTGTCAATCAACCTCGTAGAAATTACTTTACATCATCTATCTTCTGCATAAGTAAATGCTAAAACTAAGCGCTTCACTTTTAAGTAAGGGAGGTCAGATTTAGGTATTTTTATTTTAAAATGTTAGTAATTATCGGAAGTAGGTGTTTTTAGGTTAGGGAGTAAGTTTCTGGAGTGGCGGCCACGTACCGGAAGACGCAACGTAGGGAGGCCCCAACAAGGTGGACCGATGATCTGGTGAAGGTCGCGGGAAGCCGATGGATGCCGGCAGCACAAGACCGGCCATCGTGGAAAGCCTTGGGGGACCCCTTCGTTAACTCCTCTGCCCACCCCTCAACTGTACTCAGTTTTTTTTTAGTGAATAGGCTTTGAATAAACTAGCGCGCTTTACCATCAACGATTGCATCACTGCTTACCATCAGGCGGGATTGCGATCAAGCACTAGTTTATAATTATAAAAAACCATACACATATGTATGTCCATTACCCAACATAATTATGAAGATTGGTCACACAACGGGCGATCTTATCTATAAGAACGACCTTTTACAGACAACCTTTAGACGGAGAAGCCGAAACAGATAATATTATAGCTAGTCTGTGGTGTGCTATTTAGATTATTTTATAAATATACAATATATAAAGAAAACCGTATTGAGGTAGGCCGTGAAGGTATTTTAGGTATCGATAACTGATTCTATTAATGTCCACAAAGCCTAGCCAAACTTTAAAAATTAATTCTCTAAAAAAAAAGTATTATTTCGCAAAAGAAGGTAACTTACATGGAAATACATGCGCGGGCGAAGGGGGCAGGGCACGCGCGAGCATCGCTCAAAGTTAAGGTTCGAGGAAATCTCAACTCCCAAAAGCTGAAGGCTGTCGGTACACTCAAGGACACATTTCGAAAAGTAGAGCCAAGGTGAACGGGCTCCTTTTGGCAGTTACAATTAATTCGCAGAAAAAAAGATTATTTTACACACAATAGGATAGTTGACTAAAAAAAATAATAAGTCCGTCAGTCAGATTTCCAAAAAATACTAGACACGTAATTTTTCTTTTGTCATATAAACAAAAAATGAAGACGACGCAGTGCATTAAAAACTCATGTGACGTCACTGCACGCTACACTTTTTAGCGAGGAGTGACATCACCAGCCACCACTCCTGATCTTTGATGCCTTTTATATTTGTCAATTTTAAATTGATTTGATTAAACAAAATATATGTATCCAATATTTTTCTATAATCTGATTGACGGACTAAATACCTAGAATATTTTTTTTTTTACCCAGGAAACATTCCTCTTGACACACTCCACCCCTGCTCTGACACCAGATCAAAAGCCCCAAGGCGCTCTCCTTTCTATTTCTTGCATGCTTCTTAGATTTGTCCAAGACAAATCTAAGAAGCATGCATATTTATACAGGTGTTTGCCGTTTTACAGACTAGCCAACAGTGTATTTCAGAGAAAGTATTGCACTTTCAGTTGACAACCCCTTTCTGAAACCCAACTATGTATTCTGTAATATTACAAAGCGATCACGTTTTCTATCCAATAACTCATCAAACACTTTTGCGATTATAGTAGCTAAAGAAATCGGCTTATAGTTACTTCTGTTAGATATATTGTTATTTATAGATAATTAGGTCTGTAAAGTTTACACATACGAAACTGATGTTTCAAATTGTTATTTCAAGTAGTAAAATTTCCCTTGAACCTTAATTAACATAAACCCCAATCACGTCTGCAAAGTTTTGCTACATAATTTAATGTGATCCTGTGTATCACTATAACATAGTATGCTATATAACCCCATAACCTCATGTAATAACTCTTTAAATCCCCACGAACAACATTCAGAAGGTACATAACAAATAAACGCCACAATAACCGCTCCGTTACAACACCGACACAAACTCTGGCAACATTTGACAGTTTATTAAACGTCAACAACAAAGTTGCCACATTCGAGTAACAGCTACCATTGAGAGTTCGTTTACGTTTGTACTGTTACATTTTATGACCACGAGCTACAGATTTTATTGTAGTTATGATCCTTTCGAGATGTTTACCAACTTTGCTTTGAATACAATTTTCGTTATTTATTTATTTATTGGGATTTCCAACAAAGGATACACAAATACAATAAAAAATACAATACTAGAGGAATGCTCTTTTACGCGTGCTCCTTCAATTACAGAAGACCACAGCATGCACATGTAATAAATAAATAAAATTAAAAACCTTTTATTTCTTATAGTATTCAAAATTAACAATAAAACTAATAAACATGATTAAATACTATTAGTTATAGAAGTATGCTATATTTTTGAGCAAAAAAAGAAGTAAGAATCCCCCGTTAGTTAGAGGTGAAGGCCTTCTCTAGAGAACGCCAAGTGTCCCTGTCGCCTGCCATGCTCATCCATTGCTCGCCAGCCACTTGCACTAAATCGTCTGCCCATCGAGTAGTTGGTCTTCCTCTTTTTCTTGTGCCCGATGGTCATAGCCAAGAAGTCAACCGCTTAGTCCAACGATTGTCTGTCAGACGAACTATGTGGCCGGCCCAGCGCCACTTCAGTTTCTTGCTTTGACATAGCGCATCTGTGATTTTTGTCGTTTTTCTAATAATTTGATGTGGTATTTCTTAGATTTTTTAAACTTTTAATAAGCTTCTGTGTTTTGTTTATTGATTAAATTTATGAAACACTTTCAATAGATAAATATCTATTCCATTAGTCTATTTTTCATTCGTTTATTTTTCCACATATACATATTAATTTATATTTTTGAATATTTATATAAAAATACATATAAACATTTATAGGTATATATAAAAAAATAGGAATTTACCGATGTCGGGAGTAGAGTCCAAGCTACTGGTTAGTGCTCCAGAGGCAGGAACCTCCCTACGATGCGGGCCGTATCAAGGAGTACTGGTTACTTACTGCTACCTTTGGTTTTTTTTACCTTGGTACCTCAGTACGTATGGTATGGCTCAGGTATGATATCACACTCATGAGGGATGATATCACACTTGATAAAGTGTGATATCATTCAAGCTGTGATGCGATTGTATATTGTAATGTGGATTGTTTAAGTTTAGGTGGGTCCGAGGGTACATTCGATTGTATAGACTGAAATAACGGCTCGATGAAGGGTACTCTAATATTGTTACTGTCTATAAATACGGAAGCCCGACCCTAGCCCCACCTAGGGTTCTTCATCGAGCCGTCGAACGGAGCACACTATCAGTTAACTGACGTTAATATTTCTTATACATAAGTCTTATGTGCCTTGTCTTATGTACTTTATATTGCTGCTGATTCTAAATATGTCCAGTGTGTAATGTTATAAATAAATGTATACATAATGTTTCTCCTATAATGTTTGCTTGAATCTTATTTAATTACCCTTCTATCCATCCTAACACGCGCATGACGTTTTGTTCATTGACTGAGTCCATCTAAGCGTTGCACACAACCACCGGCAGCGAGGACCCGGCGCGGGGCCGGATGGCCTCTTAAGTCCCAAGCTCATCCTTGTAGCCAGTCTCTCCCCTGCTGGCGTACAGGTGTAGGCGACATCGGTGGAGAGAAATACTCGTCGCTCGAGCTCGACGCAGCTGCCGCGGTCGGTGTCGTCACTCACACCTTACAGTGAGGCTGGGTACCAGCGACGGCGAGGCTGAGCTGAGCAACGAGTCCGGAGGTAGTGAGCGCGCTCTTCGTGCGGCTAATCTCGTCAACACTTTTCTTGTCCGAATTTGCTAGTTTTGTCGGAGGTGATAGGAGGTGGTGCCGGTTCGGCAGTTTTTGACAAGGGTTAATACGTCATGGGTTGTTAAGGGTAATTGATATAAAAAAATGGATATACTGTTGGGATATTGATTATTGATTTTTCTTGTTGATTTTCTCTAAATGTAGATAAAAACATAATTATTATTATCAAAATAATAATTATTATTAATATTATACTTATATCTTAAAAGAAGACTAAGTAATAACAGTGCACGAGTCGGTCGATTAGGTTAAGCTACTCTTGCCGCAGTTTATTCTTGGATGGGTAATACATACCAAGACCCTCTGTGCTTCGGAAAGCATATTAAGCCGTTTCTCCGCTCTGTCATTCATGGATCTTTGACAATGATGAAAATATACTTAGAGTAATTATAATGTCATCCTCTCTCGTTTATTATATTATAATATGTAGAAGCCCGCTGACAGCCTCAATAGCGTAGCGGTAGCGAATGCGGCCGCTGCGCAAGGAGGCGCGGTTTCGATCCCCGCGCAGTGCAAATATTTGTATGCATATATATGAATATTTACACTGGTCTGATCGTGTCTCGCACGCTAAGCAGTTGGTCCCGGTTGCCATCATCATCAACCTTTTTATTGTCCCACTCCTGGGCACAGATCTCCTCTCATACGGAAAAGGATAGAGCGTAATCACTACGCTTGCTCAATGCGGGTTGGCGATTTCGGACTTAAAGTCCAGGTTTCCTCAAGATGTTTTCCATCACCTTATAATCAGACATTGGTGTCCAAGATATACTTAGAAAGTACATATAACTTAGAAAAGTTACATTTGTACTCGCCTGAGCTGGAATTGAATCCCCACACTCATACTGGAGAGGCTGGTGTTTTAACCATTAGGCCATCACGACTTACTAGGCCACCACACCCGGTTGCCAAACGAACATCTAATGGCAGTGGTTACGGGTTGTTGGAGCCTGAAAAAGTCCAACAATTGATCTAACTGCAATGCTTCGATATTGCCTACGGGATGTGGAGGTCAGACGGCAGTCGCTTCACGGAAAATATTGAAGTTTAGGCAAAATTAGCTATTAGACCGGTAAAAGCGGAGCCCAGACTCCAAAGCTGCAAAAAAAGCTTCGGCTAGAACTGGGATTAATGAAGAGATGATGATAATGACATAGAAACCCGCTGTAGGGTAAATGTCTGTAATGTATTCTACCTTGCAACCTCTATGTAAGTTCCAAAAAACAGCCCTTTCTCAAACCGGCAACCAAACAGCCTTAAGCAGGATTAAAAGAATAAAGCGTGTTGTCAAGTCATTTATTTAATTCACCACTTTTTCCTTTGCGGAATAAGGATTGCTTACCAAGCGGGACCATGCATGTAATGCCTACCTCACGTAAACCATAACGTATAAAAGGTCGCCATAAAATAAGAGTACAATTGTTTTTATTGTGCAGTTAAATAAAGTTAAGATATTTATTGAACTCGAGTTGTTGTTCAAATGGTGTTTGCATTGATTCTGAAAATGAATTGGCTTTAGAGTTTATTGTTTTATTTTTTTTTTCTATTTAGAAAGAAAGTAAGAATTACTTAAATTTGGTAACCGTTCGTTAATCACAGAATAAAAAATGAAAATATTTTTTTTTTACTACAAGAGCGTGTGGTCATGCATAATTAGCTACATACATAATGATCTCGCTGTTGGTGAGAAAGGACAATGGCAAGCTAGTATGAGGCTTTCATACCGCTAATGAATTTCCGTGTTCAGTGATATTTTTTGTTTTATTTGGTAGTTTATAAATGATACAGAAGCTGTTTTCTAAATTCTTAGATTTTTAGCAGTTGGGACAATTGGATTTATTTGTCTTAATAAGTGGTACCCATTTTAAAGTGGGACAACAAAAAGTATAAGTACCTACGGTACACCAGCGGCCGTTCACCTTGTAGTGAAAATGTCTTTCGCCATAACTTAGGCCAATTTTAAAATTGGCTGATTAAAACGTGAATTGGAAAATCACATTAGTCAATGACTCTGAAGTAACCCGAAACCTGCATCACATAAAGTAATATTTTATCCTACATTCGTAGCAGGCAGATTGTAGGTACGTTTCTTTATAGGAAATTCATTCGATCAATCAATGAAAGGATACTGAGTGAATAGACTTCAATTGGTTAGAAATAACGGCTACATTGCTACATCTCATAAATTCGGTTACTATAATTGAATGTTGGAAATATCTTGTCGTCCTCCGTGGCGCAGCGGTCAACACGCCTGCCTGCGACGTGGAGGCTCCCGGGTTCGATCCCCGGCCAGGTTATGATGGAAAACGATCTTTCCTGATTGGCCTGGGTCTTGGATGTTTATCTATATATGTATCTATTATAAATATAGTATCGTTGAGTTAGTATCCCATAACACAAGCTTCGAACTTACTTTGGGGCTAGCTCAATCTGTATGATTTGTCCGTATATATTTATTTATTTATTTATCTAGAAACCCTTTTCGTTGCTTTTATGGAACATTCGAGCAACTAATTTAATTAAGCCATTTTATGGGGTGTTTGTGTGCATATTGCTCAACTGTATCTGCCAGTGCAGTTCAGTGAACAGTAACAGTTGATAGCCATCCTTAGATATTTTGGCGCCAAAAGGAAGGAAAGATAGGGGCGCCATTATAATTTAGCAGGCAAACTTTTGTAAAGAAATGTTGGTTTTATATTCAAATTAAAGTTCTCTAATATCTAGAAAATTGAAATCCATAGAACGCTGATCAATATAGGCTCTTCACACACAGCGATATTTGTGCGCTTAGCAAATTATCGACGCTTGAGAGGAACAGATAAAAATCGTAAATTGAGTTATATACACCATTCGAACCGCCAGATTTTTTCTGCGTCGTTTGGTGTATATAACTCAATTTACGATTTTTTGTCGCTTAGATATGATTGCCTTTCAAGATATGATTGCCTTTCAAGCGTTGTTATGATTTAAATATCTCTCTTTTTTTAAACTATCTAGTATAAAACAAAATATCAGGAAACCTTGTCATTAATCCTTAAATCGTTATATGTCTACATCTGGGCCCTGATAACACGCTCCTTTGACTGAACGGTACAGAACCCAATTTGTCGCTGGAGTTCAACCCGGCTGCGCAGTGATTGGGTTGAAATTGAAAATCGAATGAACTCCCTTAAAAGGGACAGCGATGTGGCTCACATTTATTTTGTTTATAAGATAGGTTTATTTTATTTTGTCGTTTGTGAGCCGGCTGTGGGTTGTTTTAGCTTGTTTTATTATTGCATATATTGTTAATGCAGGCAGTCTCCGAATGTGGCGAAGCCAATCTTGTAGCACACAACGCCGCCAAAACACAAGCCCGTAAACAAGCAAGCGTAGCAAGGCTTCTTTTGGCAGTGAATAGACACGCTTGTGTTCTACTTTCCGGAATATTTCCTTGGAGTGCACCGACCACCTTCAGTTTTTGGGAGTTAAGATTTTCTCCAACCTAAACTTAGAGCGGTTCATTGGGTCCAAGGACAAGGTAGCTGCCAGGAAACTTGGCGTTATCGTAAAGGTCCTACGGTACTTCACACCAGGACAGCTTCTAATGTTATACAAAGAACAGGTCCGTTCGTGTGTGAAGTACTGCAGTGACATTTGGGCTGGTGCTGCAAAATGCTGCCTGGCTAATTGGCGACCCTGATATAGCTCAAAATGGTCTCCAAAGCTGGCGAAGAGTAGCCGGTGTTCTCTAGGATGAATGTTGGAGAGTGTGCGAGGGAGTTGCATGATTTAATTCCCCCATCTCCTTTTCATCAACTTCGTCTTTTATTCCGCGTACATCAAGGGACTGGAACAATTTCCAGCGGCGGTGTTTCCGTCGGACTACAATTTAAGTGTCTCCGAGGCAAGAGCGCGTCTTATCATTAACGATTGCATCACTGCTTACCTGCGGGATTGCGGTCAAGCACTAATTTATCATATAGGTAATTTAGAAAAAAAAAGGTAAGGTAGAGAAATTCACGTGAACCTTTACTCTTGCTAAAATTAAGCATAATCGCTTCGCATATAGTATCATAATGCTTGCAAAACTAAAATAAACAGCCTACAGAAAGTTACATCATAATTTAATAAACTGACAAAAGTAATATAATATACCTCTAACTCACACACGCCCAAGATCCAAAAATAAATAAACTCAATCCATTTTCCTACATCGAATATAATAAGCAGACGGATCAATAAAAGTCTAATATTAACATAAATGCCGAAGCCAAGCCGCGGGCAAGCACCTGTCTGCAGGTAAATTGAATTCTGCAAACATACGTACATACATACACTACACTTACAAATGTGAGTGCGAAAATACTTATCCAGAAGTATTACTATTAAAAGGCGACTTTATCTCTTCCACCATAGGCAGTTATTTCGCAAGCGTAGATTACGTACATATCCTATTATCCATCCGTAAAGTGGTGTATTTACACAAATTTCAATATCGTAATGTATCTCATTACGTACTTGTGATGTAATGTAAAGTAAAACGCACGAGTTTTTTTTTTTTAAGTAACATGCACGGCCTCCCTCTAAAAATGAACGATATTATTAAAAACCTTAGCAAAAAGTTTTTATATCAGAATAGTGGTCAATATTTTATGAATAAAATTAACTTTGGGAGATAAAATAAAATAAATAAATATTTAATTCTTTTAATAAATTTTAACCGTAAATTACAACCACAATAAATATACACATAAAAATATTAATTTACTTAAAAGTAATACTGGCTGTTTTTGTACTTTTACCTAAAAAAAAGTCGAAGCGCGCCTATAACTGCTTCAACAAGTAATTAAAGATTTATTCGTTTAAGAAAGTCAAAGTTTTATTTATTTTCTCGCAAATATGTTATAAAACGTCGCACGAGCACGACATACGTGCGCTTTGAAAATTACAGCCTCTGTTTCCTTACAGCAATATCGCCTCGGCTGTAATTTTAAACTTACCGCACTTATATCGTAATGTATTATTATTTAAAAATGGCGTACACTATAGATACATTGCATGCAGGATGATAATGATGTACAGATATGTTTTAACATATTCAGCCGCAAATGGTGTGGTGTACAAATTGTTAGGAAGAGTAGAATACCTCACATGGTTAATTTTAACACCAATGACATAATCTATACTCTATACTAATATATAAAGCTGAAGAGTTTGTTTGAACGCGCTAAACAGTTTGTCTGAGGAACTACGGGTCCGATTTGAAAAATTATTTTTGCGTTGGATAGTCCATTAATCCAGGAAGGCTTTAGGTTATTATAACATCACGCTACGACCAATAGAAGCGGAGCATAACTAACCCCACGCGAACGAAGCCGCTGGCGGCCGCTAGTCAAATATATAACGTTATTTTTTGTGTATGCAAAACCCGAAACACGTGTCCAGTATTTTTAAGTAAAGAATCTATGTAAAAAATTCAAAAAGATATCGTTAAAAACCACAACGTTGTGGGCTTGTTATTTTACCTGGTAGTCCCAACAAATATATGGTCATGCGCCAGGTACTGTGTGTGATCTACCGTCAGCTGTGTTGCGCGCTCGGTAACTACACTAACAATTTTTAAATGTATTTGGGAAAAATATAACATGGTGTAAAAGTGATTAGAATCGATGTCTTCTCTCTCATTCTACTCTCTCTTCTTGACTATGTACTACAGATTAAGACTTCTGCATTTCTTCATTTCATGGCACAAGGTACGCGGCTAACGACGCATCCCACTTGGAAATGAGACGAACTGATTGCATTCACTTGATGGGGCTGGAGTGTTTAATTCCTGATCAGGTAGAATCCTGATTGATTTTTGTTACGTTCATTTGGTTAGACGTTATTTTATTTACATCACGTAGGTAAATATTTAAGTAGAAAACGGAAAAACATACGTTTAGATTTGTTACACACACAGAGGCAGTCGCATCTGAAGCTTTTTAGCTTTGGAGTCTGCGGTCCCCTTTACCAGTGAGGGCAGTCTGTTTACGTTTAAATTTAATTAATAGGTAGGAGATGGTAGTGTGTAGATTAATTTATGAAATACTAGTTGTACCTTGTGGTTTCATCCGTGTAAGTTAAGATATAAATATCTTGTGTGTTATTCTTGGTATATTATTTACGTTCTGTAATCTATATGGTGTACATAATAAAAAAATATTCTATTCTTGGTTATAAACTATTTATGTTCCAAATTTCATCTAAATCCCTTCAGTAGTTTTTACGTTGAAGAGTAACAAACATCCATCCATTCTCTTTAAACTTTTACATTTATAATATTTTATTAGCAGAAGTAAACACAACAGCCTAGCAATTGTTGGCATCACAACTCACTCCACGGTCCCGGCCATACGGCATTATGGAAGTAGTTACGGGTTGTTGGAGTCATCAAGTTCAACAAATGGTCTAACTGCAATGCTTCGATATCGCCTTCGGGTTGTGGAGGTCAGACGGCAGACGCTTCACGGAAAAATTTCGAAGTTTAGCCAAAATCAGCAGTTAGACTGGTGAAGCAGACCCCAGACTCCAAAGCTGAACAGCTTCAGATGCGACTGAGAATAACGCTGAGATGATGATGATGACAACTCACTCCACGTTGATTTCACCTAAATTTTCAGTAAAATTGTTACAGAATCTTGGTAGGTACCTAACGATTTACAGTTACTGTCTACCTCCATGAAAGGAAAGCGTGAGGTTATGTTTAGTTTTAATTTCAACATTTATTTTGCACACCCATTAAGACAGGACATGATTGAAAGAAGTTTTGTTGTAATTGTGTAATCCTCAAATACTTCTCCACCCGTTATCCAATCAAATAAAACATTTGATTTGATTTATTTCATTTCGCAGGATTGGATTGGATTATATACTTTTGGACGTCCCGCTTTTGATCATGAAAATGAAAAGCCAGTACGTGATGCTATTTCGTGCTGTTGTTGGGGAATGCAATAAAGAAAATAAGGCCACACTCTCCCCAGCTGTGAAATGAAGTGTAAAAATGAAAAGCGTCATATCTGATTCTTCTGTCGGCAAAGCGAAGATCATTGGAAGGCTCCTGTGAAGGTTAGAGTAGAGTATACGTTTACTGGTCACTATATAGAACCATTACATTCAGCAGCGACTTGAATAGCATGTAGCAGGAGTGGTCTAAAAATAAAAGTATAATAAAAATAATTAAGGCCTTTTTGAGTCGGATTTTACAACCCATAGAGTGTAAGTACAGTAAAACTTATGAAACTAGTATTAGTAGGAAAATATAAAAAGCAAAATCCATACTAATATTATAAATGCGAAAGTAACTCTGTCTGTCTGTCTGTTACGCTTTCCCGCTTAAATCTCTTAACCGATTTTGATGGCACATTTGGCACAGACAATCTTTAGACCCTGAGAAAGGGCATAGGCTACCTTTTGTCCCGGAAAAGTTTGATGTTCCCGAGGAAAATCTAGAAAGCGCGATATAACCGAACTCCACGCGGGCGAAGCCGCGGGCGGAAAGCTAGTAAATAATATAAAATGAAATCAAAATAAATAATTAAAATACGTTTCGGACTTTACAACCCATGGAGTGCTAGTACAATAAAACTTACGAAAGTAGAGTCCTTACTTAATGTTATAAATCGGAAAGTGAGTTTGTTTGTTTGTTTGTTCCGCTTTCACGCCGTAACTACGGAACCGATTGCTTTGAAATTTTGCAGACGTAAAGTTAGAAGTCCGGATTAAATAATAGGGTACTTTTTATTACAGAAAAAAAATTGATGTTCCCCAGGGAAATTTAAAAAGCGCGATATAACCGAATTCCACGCGGGCGAAGCTGTAGGCGGAAAGCTAGTTAATAAATAATTAAAACACTTTATAATAATTCGGTACTTATTTTCTATATGTGGATATAAACCCAGTGCTGGGCGTAACGCGTATCCAGTCTATCCGCAATAACAGCCAGAATGCTGTTGGTGCTGGTGCGCGACCTGCCAAGTGCCACGGCGCATCGCTTGCGGAGCACAGCATGGAAGCCGTCAACGTGAGCGTCCGCAGACATGCCCGCCGCACTGCGCTAGCGCATATGCCCCGCATTGGACTGCTGTAGGATGTTGATGATGATGTCCACAAACACAAAGGCCCTTCAGTATAGACAGTCGTCTTACGATATCTTGACAATCGAAAATTATCAGCCTAATTTGAATAAATGACGTAATAAAAGTTTGAGTTCCACATAAAAAAGAACATAATATAATCAGCCCATAATGACTCTAAAACTCCTAAAACTCCTGGGACACAGGTCACACAGGGCTCCTCTCGGTGAGAGGGAGTGGGCCGTAATCCACCTCGCGGGCTCAGTGTGGGTAGGTAGATGGCTCGTGTGTTCGAAGTCATGCTTCTATTACATGCCGGTTTCCTCACGATTTTTTTTGTTACGGTTTTGAGAGCAGTGATGAAATAATTTAATTTTTCAGAGTGGTGCTGATAATACGATAATAAACGAAAACACGAACAAAGCTGGTTTATAGGAATAATCCTAAACCATAGAAAAAAACCCAGCATAAAAATAAAAAAATCAAACATACTAAACCGCATAAAATTGTAAACGGAACAGAGCATCCTTTAAAAATATTGGTTCACTGACCTCCGATCGGCGACAGCGCGATCCTGTATCGACTTGCTGTTTTCACGCCATTATTATTAATGTTTAGTAGGTACCTGCCGCTGGATGCGGCGGTCATCAACCTATAAGCGCTTCCTTATCCACATGTACAATTACATCAGGAAGAAAACGTGAAAAGTGAAAAATAATTTCCTGTGACTAAACTAATGGATATGTATTTATATGATTTTTTATGGGTAGACTGAGAATGTGTTGAGGTACACGATGTTTAATTTATGGTCGTATTGTCATCGCCGATTTGTATATGCATATACATTTTAAAGGTAGTTAAAAATATTCTCACTTTTAATATCCTTGACACGTAAGATTCACGACTAATTTCATCTGAAGTTGTATGAGAGCTTTGAAGTTAATCTTCAGCATAATTACGATGAAGAGACGCCGTATGTATGTCTACATTGTATGAAATAAGCACTTCTTGCACAATATTATGAGCAAGGTATTTGCTGGCTCGGCGCGTTGTGTTTCACGCTTCAAAGAGATGTCAGCACATCGTGACGGGGTCCACGAAGGCCGATGCCTCTTGGGTCATGGTTACAGGTTGGTTAAAAAAGAAACCGTGGCCCTGGCGTACAGGCCAGTAAAAAAACACGGGTGGGTTTTAGTCAGTAAAAGTCTGACACGCCCTTCCGCTCCGTCCAGAGCGGGAGAGGTAATTTTTTGATGATTTCCAATCCCAAACAAAAAAAAGGTATTTCCTGGCTCTATTTTTAAGGTAAGACGAGAGTGTTTAAAACGTTAACGATTATCACTTTCCATATCACATTTTACACTATTGTGATCGTTATACCACTTCACTTCACTTCTTAATAACTACCTGTAATAATTATTATGACGACATAATGTGAAAGATGCTTTTGTACATACACACAATACGATACACGCATTTACTCTAGCCTTTGCCCGTGACTTCGTCCTGTGTAGGCTCTTACTTCGTTTATAGTTAGCGTTCTTTCTGACTTTTCTTTTTCTTTTTAGAAGTAAAATAGCCTATAGCCGTATAGCTGCATAACAATGTACATAGTATGTATATTGTATTCATATTATTTGCACCAACGACAGTCCCATTGGTGGTTCGGGAGAATCTGTCCATTCTTAGGTTGCTTGGAACAGATTGCATTAGCGATAAGGCCGCTCATTGTATGTTTTATTGTGTTGAATGTATTTTGATCGATGTTTGTTTTTGGTGTACAATAAAGAACATATAAATAAAAAGCCTGGCATTGGACTATTAAATCAATTTTTTTTTCAAATCGTAATGGTACTTCCAGAATAAGGGCGTTGACACAACCAAAAAAAAAAACACATCAGCTTTACTTTTATTACACGGACATGGAGCAAATTACAGCATACATTTTCGTTGAATATTAAAGTTCATTATTCAGTAAAAATACCGACACCAAAATTTACGTGGTCTGACTGCGTATTTCAGCCCCCACAAATCATGTTAGGAAATAAGATTTTCAATCAAGATCAACCCGACCAAATTCAGATAGATGTTCATATGTGCGTTTCCGCCCTAATTCCCGTTCCCTAAGGAGGGATCATATCTAATTCTTCTTGAGTGGAACCACGGCAATGAACTGTTTACATAACAAATATCTCGTATTTGTAAGTCCTTAATATCTATGTAGATTCTGGCACAGTGTAGGTACTGACAGTGTTTCAACGGAAAGTTTTCGCAAAGCAATCATGAGTGTGGTAAGTAGCATACTATATAATATGTTGTTTTGATATAAATGAAGACCGATGTCTCCTGGGTCAGGATTGCGGGTTAGTTAAAAAAGAAACCGTGGCCCTGGCGCACAGGCAAGAGAAGAAACACGGGTGGGTTTTAGTCAGTAAAAGTCTCACACGCCATTCCGCTCCGCCCAGATCGGGAGGTCTTTTGATGATTTCCCATCCAGAAAAAAAAAATAAACAGTCGAGTTATAATAGTCCAAAAGTAGTAGATCTAAAATGCATATTTCAAGACTAAGTAGATAATTTTGAGATATATAAACTATATGTTGATATATTGTGTATAGGTGATATGTATCTAGGTTTCATTAATATATACGAGTAATTCTTTTTCATACAAAAAATCATATTTGTACGTATTAAAACGCGTTCTTGTCATATTTTACGAAATGGTGTTTTACCTTGATAACCGTGTCTTTTTTGAATGAAATTTGTTTCATACGACAAAGACATCACAGGGTTATTAGCAAAAAAACTATAAAGTAATTCACATTTTATGTCATTCATATACTTTGATATGGCATTCCAAGTAGTGTTAGCACTTGTATTCGTGTTGTTACTTGGAATGTGTGTTAATTTTGACTTTTAACGTTTGGCGTTTGATAACTGCTATTTCTTAGCCTAATTTGAATAAATGACATTTGATAGTTTGTCGCCCGGTAAGGACCGGGCACGCGTGGGACGATGGAGCGTTGTGTTCCGCGCGCGTTAATTAGATGTCAGCACATCGTGACGGGGTCCACTAAGACCGATACCTGTCAGGGCTTCGAGTTGAACGATAGAGATAGGGAAATAAAGGAACATGGATGCGTTTTAGTCAGTAAAAGTCTGACAGCTGGCGACGTCATTTGATGATTTTCTAGCTAAAAAAAATGCACTACTCTTAAGAGTTATGCTGTGATCCTAGATTACATTCCCATCTGAATATCTAGTGAGAGAAACTTCGTAATGTAGAACTTTGCAAACTTGAGTGCTACTCATCTTCATTTGAAATTGTAGAGGAATGGGAGGGGGTGAGAAGTTGTCTAATATCGTATGCCGTCCGACTTCACGAAGAGTTTTCGGCATAAATCAAACTTTGTAGTGGACTTCAGTCACTATTATATAGCTTTACTTTTTTGAATGTCTTGTCAAAACAAGTTTTTGGTAAGTCATTCTGAACGTATCAGTCTGGGGAAGTTCTGAATTGCTAACATTTGCTTAGGTGAAGAAATGGCATTTAAATCTTGTTCCTTCAATCGGTATATCGATTGGATTCCTTTCTTCTTCTTCTTTTTCAGTCTATAGATGTCCACTGCTGGACAAAGGCCTCCCCCAAGGCTTTCCACGCCGACCGGTCTTGTGCTGCCCGCATCCATCGACTTCCCGCGACCTTCACCAGGGCATCGGTCCATCTTGTTGGGGGCCTGCCTACGCTGCGTCTTCCAGTACGTGGCCGCCACTCCAGAACCTTACTGCCCCATCGGCCATCGGTTCTACGAGCAATGTGCCCTGCCTACTGCTACTTAAGATTATTTATTTATTTAAGGTTCGCCAACAGTTGCTACAGATATTTCACACATTATAAATACATACAAATTATTAACTTAAATCTAACTGCACAACCAATTACAGGCAAACACCACATGCTAAGTGCTCTTTGTAAGTTTTTTAACTAACACACTAATAACGGCTGACAAATGTGGATATTGAGTCAGCGTGGACGTCAACCAGGTCGCTGCGTTCGTTTATCAGTTTGCACATGCGAGGTACAGGTGAATTAGCACCAGACACTGTATGGCGAAGAGGTGGAGTTAAGGGTGTTATGGGTTTACGAGGTGGTCTACGTGGTACTCTAAACTTGAACCTACATACCAATTGTGGGCAGTCAATGGCGTTATTAAGCAGTTTATATGCGAATCTCAAATCCAAGACTTTCCTTCGAGCTTCCAGGGTACTCATTTTGTAGCAACCCAACTTGCCATTGATTGAACTTGATTAGCGACTCGCAGAGCTATGTCAGTGACTTTGGTTCTTCTGCGGATCTCCTCATTTCTGATTCGATCACGCAGAGAAACTCCGAGCATAGCTCTTTCCATTGCCCTTTGTGTGACTCTGAGCCTTCGTATGAGGCCCATTGTGAGCGACCACGTTTCATTTCCGTAAGTCATCATTGACAACACACACTGATCAAGTTGTTGACGAGTATATATATCTGGGACAAACAGTCCAATTAGGTAGGTCCAACTTCGAGAAAGAGGTGTCTCGTCGAATCCAACTCGGCTGGGCAGCGTTCGGGAATCTACGCTATATCTTCTCTTCGTTCAAGATACCACATTGGATTCCCTGGTCAATTGATACTGGTAATTGGTAAATAATAGTTATTACTGCCTATTTCTACTCGCATTTTTACTGAAAAAACACACGCAACATTATCTAGTCGTTTTACAACTCTGAAAAGGATAAATAAAATGGTTTATTGTACAAACTTGTTCAACTTTGAAAATAAATCTTACATAGAGACCTCCTTTTAAAAATATACAATGGTGAAAATGGTGTAGTAGCAAACGAAAATTTAATTTAAACAACAAAAAATGGGGAAATATATAAGTAGTACCATTTTTCTGTTCTGTTTTTTGTCGTCTGTTTATATTATGTAGGTATGTGTACACACGTACATAAATGGTTAAAATAAAAGAAATAATAATTTTGACATACATCTTAAAATAGCTTAAAATAAAAGAAATAATAATTTAGAGATATGTATATCTTAAAATAGTGAGCGAGACATATACACACCCTCTCACTCAAACACGGTGGGTGTATGAGTGTGAGGGTGTGTATGTGTGAGTGAAAGTGAGGGTGTGTGTAAGCCTGTGTGTATCATTTCAAATTATATTGACTTTGCTTTCAGCAATAATTCAAAGTCATCATATTCGTCAGTTTCAGCTACTGAACTATTGCCTCTTTGCAGTCTTTTAGTAATAAGCAGCGAAATTTGTATTGAAGCCTTTTAAGTAGTCTCCAAGGAAACAGTCTCGCAACATTACACATCCGCATTCCTCAGATCTCATTAGATCCAATAAAGGAATCTGAGACTCATACATCTTAAATGTGTCTCCACAGATCCAAATACAGCTGGCTTCGTCACGCATGTTGGCTGCAATAAACGAAATTGGAGCAAGTGACCCGCAAGCAAAGCAGTTGTGTCTTTGTAATGTTTAGTACTGTCTAGGGACCTCCTTTCTCTTTTTGAGTAAAAGCATCAGATGGTTTTGGAAAGGTTGGGAGAATTTTAGCTAAATGTTGTTTTTAACGGCGTTTTCGTAGTTACATGAAAACACCGATGGGATTTCCCATCAGCAAACATGACGAATTTCTACACAAATTCAAGTTTAGACACTATTTAGAACCTTTATGAGATAAGATTCCAAAATTTTGCAATAATGCTCACCATGTTTATTTGAGCATCTCTGGTGCATTTTTTTTTCTTGAAACCAGCAACTGATCCAGATGGCCTAGTGGTTAAAACAACAGCCTCTCAAGCATGAGTGTGTGGGTTTCCAAGTCAGGCAAGTACCAATGTAACGTTTCTAAGTTATATGTACTTACTAAGTATATCTTGGACACCAAAGGCTGATTAAAAGGTCATCTTGAGGAAACCTGGACTTTAAGTGTGAAAACGCCATACCGTATTGAGCAAGAGTGGTAATTACGCTCAATGCACTGTATGAGGTTGATGATGATGGTGAGATCAACTTCCGGAATATTAATTCTTACTAAAAGATACACTGCTGTTCGATTTTTTTCAATCTATGTATTCACATAGATACTTCATATACTTCACATTGCCGATACTCTATTTTATATATCGAGATAGTTTTGTGATTTCTAACTTGGAAAAAACTATTTTTGCATTGTGTAGATTCAATTTCTTAGTATTGTATTATTGCATGGCACACGTGTGAGCACAATGTACTTGCTGTAAAGCGTCTTCTTGTTGGGTTAGTCTTTTTTCCATAATGGGTGCTCTCAGCGTACAATATATTTCTGCGTCGTTCTCACACGGTTGATTTCAACATGAATGATGTAATCAAATATTTGTATCAATAGCTTGATGATTTAAAAGAGTGTCCATAGAGCTTCTTGACCGTTCTTCTCCATAGGTACCTACTCTTTATAATGGGCGACTAGCTTCATCGTAATGACTGACCGACCTTCTTACAAATCAAAAGTGCCTGTAACTAGCTTATTTGAAATAAATGTTTTATATTGATAGGCAAAATGTCCGACATAAATAGAACTTAGATAGAATAGAACTTAGTTGATACAAAATAAGCGCCTGTTAAAATAATGGGTGCAATATGTACGTCCGCGTTAGCTCCCGTTTTTGCAACATTTTTGTTACTGCTCTTCCCCTATTGGTCATAGCAAGATGTTATATAGCATATGTCCTTTCTCAGGCTCTAGACTATCTGTGTACCAAATTTCTTTACAATCGGTTCAGTACTTTTGGCGGTAAAGCCGGACAGACAGACAGAGATACTTTCGCATTTATAATATTAGTATGGATTAAATTCGCAATTTGCTCACAAAATTACTGAAATTAAACATTGCAGATGTTTGTAATCATCATTTTGAGTTTGTGTAGATTGTTGTTTTTCCGCTTAATTAGCGATCATTATCATCTTCATCTCAGCGCTAGCCCAGTTGCACCTGAAGCTTTTTCAGCTTTCGAGTCTGGGATCCGCTTTACCAGTCTAACTGCTGATTCGGTGATGATTCGATGACGGTCTCCAAAGCCTGGAGCACAGGCGTAGAGTAGTCAGCCTTTCGGTCTTCTATAGGTTGCATTCTGGTGAGTGTGCAAGGGAATTGCATGATTTAATTCCCCCATCACCGTTCCACCATCGGACGACCCGACGTACGGCGAGTTTCCACCCTTACGTTGTTGATACCACTGCGACCCGGACGAAGCGTTTCGCTTCCTCTTTTATACCGCGTACATCGAGGGACTGGAACAATTTGCCAGCGACGGTGTTTCCGTCACATTACAATTTGAGTGTCTTCAAGGCTAGAGTGAATAGGCTCTTAATAAACTAGCGCGCTTTACCATCAAAGATCGCATCACTGCTTACCATCAGGCGGGATTGCGGTCAAGCGCTTGTTTATAACATATAAAAAAAATAAAAAAATGATTTTGGATAAACTTCGATATTTTCCGTAAAGCAACCTGCACAAGTGCACAACCCGAAGGCGATATTGCAGGATAGGCGATAAGCATTGCAGTTAGACCAATTGTTGGACTTTTGAGGGCTCCAACAAACCGTAAAGACTGCCATTAGATGTTCGACCAACCGGGACTAACGGCATAACGTGATTTCCGAGGTACGACCAGACCAGTGCAAATATTCATATTCATACATACAAATATTGGCACTGTGTGGGAAATGAACCCGCGCCTCCTTGCGCAGCGGCCGCATTCGCTACCGCTACGCCACGGAGGCTGTCAACGGCGTACGTCAAAAAACAGGAATAATTTGCCCGCAGTAGTCTTTCCGTTTGACTACAAGTTCGGTATCATTTTTTTTTGTTGGGATGGGAAATCATCAAATGACTTCTCCCGCTCTGGGCGGAGCGGAAGGGCGTGTCAGACTTTTTGTGACTAAAACCCACCCGTGTTTCTTCACTTGCCAATGGGACGGCCAGAGCCACAGTTTCTTGTTTAACCCCGCAACCCTGACCCAGGAGGCACCGGCCTTTTCGTGGACCCCGTCACGATGTGCTGACATTTTTTGAGGCAGGCGTGAAACTCGACGCGCTGTCGACTCGCGAGGCCCGCGCCTGCGGTGGCTGGGAGTTTGGTGTCATCCCCCGACCAGGGCGTCTCCTGTGGCGGCTAATCGCGTGAGGGCGCTGGGATTTCCGTTGCCTCATGCGCTCCGCTTACTCCTTTGCCAGCATTACTGCTTTGCAGAAGGAGCTGACGGCCTGTCATGCACTCTCGTTCCGGACCATGGCCTGGACCAGGGTCGGAGGCGAGAGATCGCCGCCGATCGCCGCTACGAGGACACGGCGGTGCTCTACCCAAGCCGGGCAGACCTCCACCGTGTCCTCAGGGCGATCCACACAAGTTCGGTGTCTTCAGAGCTAGAGTGTATAGGCTAATATTAATAAACTGATTTCTGGGTGATGGTTCTTAGCAAGTTTAGTTATCCCAGCTAGGCATAGTCCCCCTTATTCATAAACGTTGCTTAAAGTTAACTAGTAATTAGCGATTGACAATACATTTTAGACGTTTGTACGTCACTTAACTTTAATCATTGTTTATGAATAAACTCCTTAAACGCTGTGGTGTTTATTTATAAACGATGATTAAAGTTAAGTGACGTCAAAAGGTCAAAAATGTATGGTTAAAGAATTGCTAATCACTACTTAACTTGTTGTGACATTCATTATTTATTGTTACTTAGTTTCGTGTGCCACTGGATTGCATATTTCAAGCCACATAGCTCGCTAACTATTATTTGTTACGCAGTTTTTTACTGCAGCCCGCGGTGGTAATGAACTGATAGAAATAGCTATGCATTGAAAAAGCGTTATGCGAACAATGATTTATCTCTCTCTTATGGCATAGTTTACATGAGTTTTGAGGGTGTTAAATCCAAAATATCGACAAGTTTATGGGAGATGTGCACAAATATTGCACAATGGCGGACTTAATGCCTTAGTCATTTTCTACCAGTCCACCTTAAGGTGATGCTGAGATAAAACATGGTAGGTGCTAATAAATTAAAGTAAAAAGAGAAAAAAAAATCCTTTTATCCTTCCTGACATTATTTATTTATTTTCACATGACAGCCGGGATCAGCACAAAAGAGATCACTGCCTCTGATGAATTGCAATCTCCAATATCGACGAAATACGTCGGATACAGTGGTAATGAATGAGTCTCTCGATGTATGATTAGTATGAGAGTCATGAAACCACGAAGCTTTCAATATTATTTATTCCCAGCCCGTAAATTGTAGTCGGCAGCACGGATCGACCAAAGAGATTACACAATCATTATTTTACGACCCTTTTTATAAGATTGCTAGCATGTAATGTTTCTTTTAAAGGCATTCCTTTGCGGAACTTGTTAGAAGTAATTACGAAAAGTATGCCAGACCGTTTATATATACTTGTTCCTTTTTTATCTAACTGCCGTAGGTAGAAATGGAAATATGAATAGAAAGAAAGCAATATTTTTTGTGTTATAAGGAAAATTAAACGACAAAATTGCCTAAATATTTTGGGTTCCGTAGGTCTGACTGTAAAACGGAATACTAATAGAATCGCCCACACGCCCACTGTGGCTGTCTGTCCGTTTGTCACAGTCTATTTGTTCCGAATCGACTGAACCGATTAAGTTAGGTACGCATTGTGAATTTCTGTGTCCCAAACACGGATTTATTTCATGGATATGGTTCCACTACTGCTAAACAGGCATTCTTTCTGTGCTGTGGGAGGAGCCAGTGCGGATTGTATAGGAAATTATTGTTATTCTTCGTCTTCAGCCTATAGATGTCCACTGCTGGACAAAGGCCTCCCCCAAGGCTTTCCACGATGACCGGCCTTGTGCTGGCCGCATCCATCGGCTTCCTGCGACCTTCACCAGGTCATCGGTCCACCTTGTTGGGAGCCTCCCTACGCTGCGTCTTCCAGTACGTGGCCGCCACTCCAGAACCTTACTGCCCCATCGGCTATCGGTTCTACGACCAATGTGCCCTGCCCACTGCCACTTAAGTTTAGCGACTCGCGGAGCTATGTCGGTGACTTTGGTTCTTCTGCGGATCTCCTCATTTCTGATTCGATCACGCAGAGAAATTCCGAGCATAGCTCTTTCCATTGCCCTTTGTGTGACTTTGAGCCTTCGTATGAGGCCCATTGTGAGCGACCACGTTTCAGTTCCGTAAGTCATCGCTGGCAACACACACTGTTCAAAGACTTTAGTCTTGAGATACTGTGGTATCTTGGACGACGAGAAGATGTAGCGTAGCTTCCCGAACGCTGCCCAGCCGAGCTGGATTCTACGAGACACCTCTTTCTCGAAGTTGGACCTACCTAGTTGGACTGTTTGTCCCCGGTATATAATACTCGTCAACAACGTCGAGTGCAGAGCAACCAACTAGAATTGGAGTGGGTGCGACATGAGAGTTCGACATGATCTTCGTCTTATCCATGTTCATCTTTAGACCCACTTGTTGGGAAGTTCTGCTGAGATCATTGAGCGTTTTGCCTAACTCGTCCAGGGTCTCAGCCATGACCACGATATCATTTGCAAAACGGAGATCAGTGATGTCCTCGCTGTTGATGTTGATGCCAAGTCCTTTCCAGTCCAGGAGCTTGAAGACATCTTCCAATGCAGCAGTGAACAATTTGGGAGATATGACATCTCCTTGTCTCACTCCACGTTGGAGTTGGATCGGTTTCGAGTCCTGATCCTGGAGACGAATTGACATGGTAGCGTTTTTGTACAAACACTTTATGACCTCAATGTATCGATGGTCAATTTGGCAACACTGGAGAGACTGTGCTACAGTCTCTCCAGCGGTGCCAAATTGACCGCCCAAGTCTCGATCGAATTGAAAGCCTTCTCTTAGTCCACAAACGCCAAGCATAGTGATTTGTTATACTCAACGACGACGTTAGTGAGTCGTTATCTATATAACTTGCCGCAGCGTATGTATGTGGTCTATGGTGCTAAAGCCTTTTCGGAAGCCTGCTTGTTCGGGAGGCTGGAAGTCGTCGAACCTGCGAGCAAGATGATTCGTGATGACCCTAGAAAACAGCTTATAGACATGGCTCAGGAGGGATATCGGTCTGTAGTTTTTAGGAGGGTATTGTCACCTTTTTTGAAAAACAACACCACCACGCTCCTGTGCCACGCCTTTAAGAATAATGGAATTAAATTGAAACGGATTTCTGCCAGAGCTGCGGGTTTTTCGAAAAAGGTAGCCGCTGTAGCCCTGGCGCACAGGCAAGTGAAGGAACACGGGTGGGTTTTAGTCGGTAAAAGTCTGACACAATTTGCCATTCCGCCCAGAATGGGCCATTGGGGTCATTTCATGATTTCCCATTCTGACAAAAAAGGCTAGATGCTAAATAACCTCGTGAAGCGGCGCTGGCGTTCCGATTAATCAAACCAAGTAATGCCTCATACTCACAACATTATCAAGTAGTAAGCCTAATTGATTATTATATGTTTTCATTGATAAATATTATTAATAGCTCGGCTAATCCATCCATTGAAAGCTTTAGATTATGCCCGAAAGAGGCTAACTCTTTTTATTCATTCCATTGATATATGGCGGTCATCCATTTTAGCGATTTTATTTTATGAATGGAACCAGCTTTGCTAGCGCACGTATAATGGGTTATGTTGGCAGAATTTTGTACTAAGAATGTAAGTTATGATCTGCCTTGCCTTTTTCCAACTATATTGGAGTCGGCGTCCAATTAAAGTGGACGCAGCCGATATTTTACACGGAGCGCCGACCTGTCTGACCTCCATAATCCAGTTATTAGGTCATCATCATCATCATTTCAGCCGAAAGACGTCCACTGCTGAACACAGGCCTCCCCCCAGGATCTCCACGACGACCGGTCCTGCGCCTCCCGCTTCACTAGGTCGTCGGGCTAGCTTGTCAGGGGCCTACCCACGCTGCGTCTTCCGGTGCGTGCTCGCCACTCGAGAACCCGTCGGCCGCATCAGGCATCGGTCCTATGGGCAATGTGCCCGGTGCACTGCCACTTTAGTATTGCAATTCTCCGGGCTATGTCGGTTACTCTCGTTCTTCTGTGGATCTCCTCATTCCTGATTCCATCGCTCAGAGAAAACCATCATAGCCCTCTCCCTTGCATTTTGCAGTAATTTGTAATGGTATTTTAATACTATAGTATACTACAAATAACTGACAGCCTCCGTGGCGTAGCGGTAGCGGACGCGGCCGCTGCGCAAGGTGGCGCGGGTTCGATCCCCGCACAGTGCAAGTATTTGTATGCATGAATATGAATATTTGTACTGGTCTGGTCGTGCCTCGGGAAGCACGTTAAGCCGTTGGTCCCGGTTGCCCTACGAACATCTAGTGGCAGTCGTTACGGGTTGTTGGAGCCCTCAAAAGTCCTACAATTGGTCTAGCTGCAGTGCTTCGATGTCGCCTTCGGGTTGTGGAGGTCAGACGGCAGTCGCTTCATGGAAAATGTCGAAGTTTAGCCATATCAGCAGTTGGACTGGTAAAGCGAACCCCAGACTCCAAAGCTGAAAAGGCTTCGGATGCGACTGGGATTAACACTGGGATGATGGAGTATACTAAAAATAACTGGGTAAATTCTTTGACAGTGAATCTGAATTGGTTATCAGATTCCAATGACCTGTAATTTCATTTTTTTTTCTGAATCGGCTCAAGTTTTATGAAAGACAGCCGAGTCAAACTTGTTAACGTGTTTTCAGGGGCAGTAAGAGATTTAGGTATGTAAAGATACTGCTCACGATCATTCACGGACCAGTCTTCTTAGAGTATGTAATCAGTAAGATACTTTTTTTTAAATAATTATAAACTAGTGCTTGGCCGCAATCCCGCCTGATGGTAAGCAGTGATGCAATCGTTGATGGTACATCGCGCTAGTTTATTAAGGACTATTCACTCAAAAAAACCGAGTGAATAGGAAGGAAGACGGGAGTTGAGCGAGATGATGCAATGTTAAACCCAACAACACGACCAAACTCCCGACGCAATAACATTTGGCGCATCGTACCCGGCACAAATCGCAACTAGAGCTTTTCCATTTCTCGGGTCTCGAGAATTCTCGAGGCTAATTTCTTGGGTCTTCTCAAATTTATATTTACGTACATTTTCTCATATTATTTGGTTCCAATAACGTCGTAAATTAATTATAAAACTTATCTCATAAATAAGCTAATTAACCTAAAAAATACAGAAGTAATATTATTCAGATTCATATTTGTAATAACATCACCATTTTTTGCTGGTTATTTAGAACTTATAAACAAAAGTAGCTTCTATTAAACTAAAAAAAAAAAATCTACATGAAAGAAAACATTACCTTATAGAATCATATATTAAGAATAATTTTAAGCGTATTTAAGCGGATATTGGAGAGTTATTTTCGCAACAGTTAGGGTAATTTGACACCTCTCTCCTATAATTTTTAGTTTTGTATGTATACAATATGTAAAGAAAACCCTGTCCGACCGATAAGGATAATAAAGGTTAGGTAAACACTTGACCAAATATGATATAAAATTTTACATAATCATCATAGTAACAATACTAATGAATTTTGAAAGTATATACTTGATGTACCTTTCCCAGCTTTAATTTTTATTCTTTCGCACATAAATTGTACACAGGCGGACTTTATGCCTTAGGCATTCTCTACCTGTCAACAATAGGTGGTGAAGAGATTAGTGCCAGGTGCTTAAGTGGAAAACATTGTAATGAAAAAAAAAAAAAACTCTTAACGCTATTTAAATAAATACTTAAATAAGCTATATACACATACATACTATTACCAAAATATGTACTTATAATATACCTACAATATGTAAAGAAAACCCTGTCCGATCCGTAAAGGTATTGTTAGGTATCGACAACTGATTCTACTAATGCCCACAAAGACAGGCTAAATTAAAAAAAAAACCGCCTAAAAAAATAAATATTATTTCGCAAAAAGAGGTAACTTAATACATGTGCGTGAAGCAACCCCTTCCGCGGGCGGCGGGGGGCAGGGCACGCGGCACCTGGGACGTGGTCGCGTCGCTATTCGCTTATAATAATTCCAGTGTTGTCACTTTTTTAAAATTTACCAAATTTCGGGGAAATTGGAATTAATTCCCGGGAAAAAAGGATTATTTCAAAATTCATTAGTATTGTTACTATGAAGGAGGCGGAGCGTGTGAGGCAGCGGGAATCCCAGCGACCTCACGCCTCTAGCCACCGCAGGAGACGCCCTGATCGGGAGACGACACCGAACTCCCTGCCACCGTAGGCGCGGGCCTGCGGGCGGTGAGCAGTGGGCAGCTCGCTGCCCGGTAAGGACCAGGCCCGAGTCGACAGCGCGTTGTGTTTCACGTGCGCCTCAAAGAGATGTCGGCATATCGTGACGAAGTCCACGAAGACCGATGCCTCCTGGATCAGGGTTGCAGATTGGTTAAACAAGAAACCGTGGCCCTGGCCGTCGCACAGGCGAAGAAACACGGGTATGTTTTAGTCTGTAAAAGTTTGACACGCCCTTTCGCTCCGCCCAGAGCGGGAGAAGTCATTTGATGATTTCCCATCCCAACAAAAAAAAAGGTAGGTAGGTAGTAAGTTGTTACACAGTTTTTACTTTTAACGATTTTTTGTACTTTGTCGGGTATTGTAATGTTAGTTACTTTTACATGTCTAGTATTGTATACAGAGTATTTTCTTAATTAAACATACAGCTTTTCTGGGAAATTTGTTGTGCCGCTTCTTCCCAGCGAAGCTTGCGAGCAGTTGAAAAAGGTGAAAGGCGGGCGTGTTGGCAGTTTATGTCTCTTCTTCTTCGTTTCGCTCTTGACAGAACGGTCGCGATCACTATGACTGAATTCGAGACGTTGATGTCGCACGCCGCTCAATCTCTCTCCATCTATCCCTGTTGGACGACAGTCTGGAGCAATCATTAACAGGTCCATCCACTGCCGACTTGGTTTGGTCGGTGTACCTCATCGGTGACCTTTTATGAGGTTTGTTCCCCTCTACTCTGCCCTGGACGACCAAACGTTCTATAAAGTTATTATTGCGCCTTGACACATGACCGAAAAATCCGAGTATACGGGACTGTACTAATTCTGAAAGATGCTGTTTGATGCCGAGTTCTTGGAGTATAGAAACGTTCGTTCTAAACTTGGTCCATGATACCCCAAGCAATCTTCCCCAACACTACATTACTAGAGCGTCTATCTTTTTCTTTTCCAGTTTTCGTAACGTCCACGTTTCAGCTGCGTAGGAAAATATGGTATATATTAGTCGCACGAGCTTCTATACCTCATTGTTTTTGAAAACATTCCAATTGTTATGTCTATATCTATGGCTTATTGTTTTTCAAAACACTCTAATTGTTATGTCTATGTTTATGTCTCATTGGTTTTTAAAACATTCACATTAATAAAGCAATCAAGATGGCGTTATATACATACCATTCTCTGTTTTATTTGCTCTCACAAGTGATATCGCGTTACCAGCTTGGTATCTACAAGTATACAAAGATTTCCGGGTTTCCGAAATCCGGGTGGTTGAGGCGGTATTTCGAGAAAACGTTGAAAAATAACTAGAGTCGTTCGATTCTTATTATTTTAATTGTACAGACACTTTTAATCAATTAAATATTAGGGGATAACAATGATAATCTCAGATTAAAACAGATAAGAGACACTAAACTTTACTTGAGCAAAGAATGCCCGCGCTAACGGTCGCTCGCTATGGCAAACGCAACTCCTGTCGGGTGCTATTCGCTCTTAACAAAAACATCGTAATTTATCCGAATACCAGACATACAGAATATTAATAGACTTCAAAAAAAAAAAAAAAAAAAGTAGAGTAATTTCCGAACTGATGCAGAACAAATCGCAATAATCAAAATTAATCAGTCACGCGCCGTTATGTATTTTGTTATGTTAATTACTTTATATAGTATTATGCTGCTGGGAATTCTTTCCGCTTCTTCTTCTGAGAAAGGAAGTTGGGAATTAGGAAGTTGTGAAGGGCGGACGTTTTGGGGGACCAAGGTCCAGGGTCTTATGTAATTTTGACGTTCAAAAAGTGCTGATTGTCAGCTTCATTTGAATAAAGATTGATTTATAATGGAAAATGTGTAGAGTTATGTATTCTTGAATTTAAAACGAAGTTCGTTTCAAAATTGTTTTATGTCAGTCCACGCATACAATCAAGTAAATTATTTAGTTAGAAAAAAAATATCCATGCTAAAAAAATAATAAATCCATACTAATATTATAAATGCAAAAGTAACTCCGTCTGTACGTCTGTCTGTTACGCTTTCCCGCTTTAACCTCTCAACTGAGTTTGATGAAATATGGCACAGACAATCTTTAGACCCTGAGAAAGAACATAGGCTACCTTTTATCCCGGAAAAAAATGATATTCCCGAGGGAAATCTAAAAAGCGCGATATAAACGAACACCACGCGGGCGAAGCCGCGGGCGGAAAGCTGGTTCTAAATAAAAGCCTCCAGTACCTATCGTCATCGGAGCAGATATTTTTTATGCGAAATCCCATGACATAGACGATGGCTTGGGTATCGACTGCTAAATATGAAATCAAATATTTCTCAACCCGAATGAGAGCTTAGGCTTATGGAAAAAGGTTTTTTACTGACCTAAGTCACCTCTTTCAATTTGCTAGAAAAAATCCAAAGGATTTTACGAAGTGCAAATACTCATGTTTGCACGCTTGGATTGAATACAGTACCTACCGTTTAGCAATAACCCAAACCCTCCGTCAATGCTCTGTCGATTCTTAAAGATGCCTTCAATTCGAGCTGAATGACATGATTGATCTGTACATATTTTACAAGCATTGATGGCTTTATTCCTTTGGGAATGTAAATTCCTGGTTGAAAGTTCAATCTTATTGATCTCAGAAGTTTATTAAATATAACAGTCAAAACTTTTGGCGTATCGACATTATCTTTGATTCTACTTTACATAAAAGTATCATACTAATATTATAAATGGGAAAGTGAGTTTGTTTGTTTGTTCCGCTTTCACGCCGTAACTACTGAACCGATTGCTTTGAAATTTTCTAGACGTAAAGTTAGAAGTCCGGATTAAATAGTAGGGTATTTTTTATCCCGGAAAAAAATTATATTCCCGAAGGAAATCTAAAAAGCGCGATACAACCGAATCACACTAATATTATAAATGGGAAAGTGTTATACTAATATTATAAATGGGAAAGTGAGTTTGTTTGTTTTGTTTGTTCTGCTTTCCCGCTGTAACTGAACCGCTGAACCGATTGCTTTAAAAGTTTGTAGACGTAAAGTTAGAAGTCCGGATTAAATAATAGGGTACTTTTTATCCCGGAAAAATTTGATATTCCCGAAGGAAATCTAAAAAGCGCGATACAACCGAATCATACTAATATTATAAATGGGAAAGTGTCATACTAATATTATAAATGGGAAAGTGAGTTTGTTTGTTTTGTTTGTTCCACTTTCCCGCTGTAACTACTGAACCGATTGCTTTAAAAGTTTGTAGACGTAAAGTTAGAAGTCCGGGTAATAGGGTACTTTTTATCTCAGAAAAATTTGATATTCCCGAAGGAAATTTAAAAAGCGCGATATAAACGAACGCGGGCGAAGCCGCGGGCGGAAAGCTGGTAAATTATAAATGCGAAAGTTTGCATAGGCGGATGGTTGGATCTTATATTTTTAACCTGCCATACAAAACGTAGATACTTCCTGAGCGGATTAGGATGAAATTTAGTGCACAGATGCTTTATAACCAGAATTAAAACATTGGATATTTACACAGTTTTTATCCCGATGATCCCACGGGATCGAAGCTTATGTGAGTGAAACTGCGGAGCGCAGCTAGTACGTTATAACTGTAAAGCTACGGTTTCCATGAAAACGTAACTCCATATAGAGGTAGGCGTAAAAGTTCCCATTATAATACACTTTTTCTGGTTTATATGGCATATACCATAGAGGCGAGTAGGCGAGTAGAGTAGCCAGCCTTTCGGTGTTCTATAGGATGCATTTTGAGGAGTGTACGAGGGAATTGCATGATTTAATTCCCCCATCTCCGTTCCACCATCGGAAGACCCGTCGTACGGCGAGTTTCCACCCTTACGTTGTTAACATCACTGCGATCCGGACGAAGCGTTTCGCCTCCTCCTTTATACCGCGTACATCGAGGGACTGGAACAATTTGCCAGCGGCGGTGTTTCCGTCGGATTACAATTTGAGTGTCTTCAAGGCTAGAGTGAATAGGCCCTTAATAAACTAGTGCGCTTTACCATCAACGATTGCGTCACTGCTTACCATCAGGCGGGATTGCGGTCAAGCGCTAGTTTATAATTTATGTAAAAAAAAAAATGGTACATACGCTCGAATACCGCGTCAAAAAATAGTAGCGTTTCTGTGTTATTTTGGCATCCACAATGTCGAAGTGATTTGATTTGATTGTCATGGAGCCTACTCTTTTCTGTATGGCTAGTTTTAATGATGAGGGCAAATCTAGCGATTTAAATCTGCTTGACTTTATGGTGCCACCAACTCTTTCTAGTAAGACACACCAATTTATTTCTATGGCGTCATTCACTAGTAAATTGCAGACGCTATGAGGGTCACCGCTCCCCTATGAAAGGGATGCTGAAGGCCATACCATCATATAGGGAGAAAGTTAAACGCGAAACAGTAATAGCTACAGTAGGTGCGAGCTTGCTGGCGGTAAGCAATGATTAGTCGTGAGACCACTAGGATCGATGGCTGTCAACAAGCTCTTCCGCCCTCATAAAGCGAGAGGATTTGATGATTTCTCTCCCAAAACAAAAGGCCCATCGTACACGACGCTACTGAAAAGTAAAGCAACCTCCATCAAAACTATACTGACGATCTCCGACTTATAAATGATTTATTTCCTGTAAATAGGTTGGTACACAAAAACTGGTATTCTGACATTTTACAAACTCGAATCACAGAAGAATAGTTATTGGCGATGATAAATCATAGAGAAATGGCGGCCCGTATACAACACCACTGTTATTAAGTCGTTTATGATTGGTTGCCTAGCAACGAACTAGATCCATTTGACAAGCGTGTTCATGACATTATCTCTTTGACTGGCCATTGAGAGGCTAATGACCAACATTGAACCCACTGATTTAATGGAAGCGATTTCGTTGATTGCAAGCAATGGATAAAATGTAGCGGAAAAAGAGATAATTTATCAATAGCGTTTACATGAACCAGTTCAGTTCGATGACTTTAAATACAATTATCTGGACAAACATTTTGCCTACTCAACCTAAAATTTTGTGTAACTTATTTATACTATTATAATTTTAATGTCTTTGATACTATTGAATGGTAATATTTTTTTTTACTCTATACAGGTGAAATTGAATAAATGCGACAAAATGAAATGGGAGCTTCAGTTATAGTTCTATAGTAATTATAAACTGTTTTTTCAACTATGTAAAAGAGAGAGAGAGACAGAGAGATTTTTTTTTGCAGAGAAGGGAGTACTGGGTAGCGAGTGCTAGCGTTCATACGAACGGCAACGTTTAATAACATGTTTACTTTACGACGATTACTGAGCGAGATTTTTTGATATTTTAATTTTTCTTATTTATTTTGCATAATATTTATTTTTCTGGAATATTGATAATTCATATTTAAATAAAGATAACTACATCAATATACCATTTTAAAATGACAATTACGTATTTAGTTACGTTTTAAATTGTTCCCAGCTCCCATTTCATTTTGTCGCATTTATTCGCTTACCATCAGGCAGGATTGCGGTCAAGCGCTGGTTTATAACATGTAAAAAAACCTATAAATCCAAAGCTTCGATCGCGATCCAGCCTGAAGGTAAGCAGTGATGCCATCGTTGATGGTCAAGCATGCTAGTTTATTAAGAGGCCATTCACTCTAGCCTTTAAGGTATTTATATTGCAGTCAGACGGAAAGACCGCCGCTGGCAAATTGTTCCAGTCCTTCAATATACGCGGTATAAAAGACGAGGCGAAACGCTTCGTCCAGCAGGGTAATTACGTAATACACTGTCTGTAAGAATGAATAAAAAAATAATATAAAATAGTTTAATTTATCATTATTATTTTAAGGTAAAACGTAATCAGGGTCAAATAAATTACTGCAGAAGTGATACCTACATAAAAAAAAGAATTGATGTTTTTTTGGGCTCAGGCAAGACTGAGAAATTATATTATAATTATCGTTTAATAAAACAAATAAATAAATTGTATATCCGTTACAAACATTCTAATAAAGTTGTATCTTACTTTGAAAAAAAAATAGCATCCTTTCGCAGAAAAATATCTAACTAATCAAAAAAAAAAAAAAAGCCTTTTATTTCTTGCTTTCCATAGTACAATAAATATCAATTACAGTTTGCATGCAAAAATAAAAGAAATTAAAATTAATGTGATTATCATTTTAAAAAAAATATATAAATAAGATTAATTAATTATTGTTGTATTCGATGTTGCTATTTTATTTGACACAATAATAATTTAGCAACAAATACACAAAAGCTAGCTAGCTAGCTAGTTAGCTTCCTGTCGCAGAAAAATAATAAACACCTGACTAATACAATATCCGGTCACACTGGACGCTGGCGCCAACATATGTGTTTGGAAAAAGCCCTGCAAGCAAAGGACGTAATTTCGTTTGCTGTACTTTTTACCCGTAATTTTGGTTTAAAAACCAGACTACTAAACCGATTTCTATTTAATTCCTATGAGACCATAATGAAAGTATGAGCATTGCTAGAAATAACGCATTGAAATAACAGAACTGAAATTCAGTCTCTTGATTTTAATTGATTGTTGCATAAGTACGACGAGTTGGTTGTGTTTGTCCTATGTTAAAGTTCAATGGTGTAAATTATTAAAGAATTCCCTCAACTGTATATGGTCTCCATCATCAGATCTACTTCAGACCGTCAGTTTTACCCATGCGGGTGCAAAGTTCTCATCAATATAAATTAATTAAGTCCAACTACAAAGTAGCTACTGTAAACCTTTGCGGAGTTCCCTCAACTATCCTTCGTCTTCATCATCAGACTAGCCACGAATAAGCCATGAGAAAGACTGCCCAGAGGTGAATAACGATGAATTAAGAGAGATGCTGCAAGTCGATCTTAGTCAAACTACCGAGGTATTAGCGGCATGGTTTAACGTTATTTTACCCACAATATTGACTCATTTGCGTCAAATTGATAAAATAAAAAAATACAAAAAATGGGTGCCTCATGATTTGACTGATCTGCAGAAAGAAACGCGTGTTGAAACTTGCCTTGTGCCTCGAATTGTGACATGTGATGTAAAGTGGATTCTTTATGATATGATAAGATAAATGCAATGGCTGAACCCAGGTCAAACGCAAGACTATGCGTGTTAGCGTGTTGTTATTCAACATTAAAGAATAGAAATTATTATTTATATTTGCAAGATCGGCTCTGGTGACTAAGTATGTTCAACACGGTTTACCAAGTGGAATGTGTGGGCATAATACTAGCGGCTGTAGCCATAGAAGCCAGGAGAGTTGTGGACTCTCGAGTTCGCATACTCACTAACAAGGCTTCAGTCCGCCAATCCCTAAAGAAGAAATGTATCACATCAAATACTTGAATGCAACGACGTAATTGAACGGGTAATTGTATCAGATCGCAACACAGTGAGACTACAATGGATAAAGGGACACAGCGGGTCACTAGGCAATTACGCAGCTTACGAGCTGACTACAAAGCCATCTAGCACATCGGTCAGCGCACCGGAGCCTATCGTGCCTACCCCTTTCAATCAACTACGGAAGCCATGCCATCCCTGGATGACAGCCTAACCAACCAACTGTTGCGCCTGAACAGGAAAGGCCTGCGTTGGTGACGGGGATCATCACGGGTCACTGCTCGCTGAATAAACATTTACACACAATAGGCATAACGACAGTCGTCGGTGCAGAGCTTGCATGGAATCTGATGAGACCATTGCGCATGTGATCTTCAAGTATACAAGCGTCACATACTTTAGAAGTGAAACTCTCAGGGCACCAAGATCTTACACAGATGTTCTTAACAAGCCAAGAGACTTAATAGGCTTCTGGAGGGAGGTGGACTGGTTCGAATAACCACCAACGGCTGCCATGGGCCACATATAATGGTCTACTGGAGGGACTAAGTGGGGAAACCAAAACCGTAATATTGAACGGCTCTGGTGATGCTTTGATTTGCAAAGAACGTGCAACTTTATGCATTTACATCGGTTATTATTATAATCACCAGTATAATTGCATTGTCGGAAGCCTTACCCACTAACATTTGAATCCTTGCAGATACATTCTCGTACACTGCAAATTGTACTGGGAATCTTATCCTAATCTCCGCCTGCAGGTAGTAGGTTGAATCAAATGGTTACTGTACCTACGCTGTTTTTGAAAAATTATTACATTTACCAAGATAGCACATCACATAGCCCAAGTAAGGTGTTGTGTAAAATTATTAATAACTAGTGGAAGCCAGCGACTTCGTTCGAGTGGAGTTAGTTATGCTCCGCTCCTATTGGTTGCAGCGTGATGTTATATAGTCTAAAACCTTCCTGGATTAATAGGCTATGCAACGCAAAGATTTTTTCAAGTCAGACCTGTAGTTCCTGAGATCAGCGCGTTCAAACAAACAAACAAACTCTACAGCTTTATATATTAGTATAGATAATCGCTACAAGTAAATAATTCATAACCTTTGCCTTAAATTTTGGTAATTATTTATTATTGTTGGTAATTATTAATAATTTTTATTTAATCATACTTACTGTGCATACCGTGCAACATTCATATATACCCGAAAAATTACAAGACTCTGTCGTGGTAGACGTATTTCATCACAAGTAAAAAAGTTTACTGTCTAACGAAGTGAACACGGGTCAGTTAGCTAATTTACAAAGTTGCTGGATGGCTAATTCGTTAAATGAGTTTTGGAGTTCGTCCAAAGACAAAGCATCGTTTGAAATAAGATAAATTTTATGAGAAACAGAGACCACTCAACAAATGAAAATGCTGAGAACTTTTATCTCAGCATAAAAATAGTTTTTATACTTATTTATTTCACCTTAGATTTATCTAAGAGCTGGAGCTCTTAAATAAAAGGTGAAAGGTGAAATTAGTGCAGAGATGTTGTTCACTTGGAAGTGAACAACATCTCAGCACTAATTTAACATTTCGCAGCTTTTGGACTCACTGTCAGACAACGTTAGTCCTCTCAGCCTCTTGTTTTACAAATCGAATTATTCGCCATTCTTCCCTAATATCTGTTTTTGACAAATCCATTAGATACTCCGCATTGTCCTCCAAATTACTCAGCCTTCGAGGTTTATTCTCGTCATGACAACAAAAGACCACTAAGTCTTGCTTACCTACAAACAGATGCTTTCGAACTGTCCCCAACCAATCGAAATATCCATTATTTTCGGTGGGAAGAGAAAAAAAAATTGTGCTAATGCATCTATTGTTCGTATTTATGATACGAACGGACCGTAGCCATTTTGTGGGCCAGATGAAACGAGGCCCGGATAGAGTTGTGTGAACATGCGATAGGGAAATTTTGGGACATTCGACTTTTGGCAGGAGGAATAAATTTATATCAATTTTAGGTTGGAAATAGAAGCTTGAATATAGTTTGACCAACCGACGTTGTCCCCTTCCTTTGACCGTTTGCGTTCGGATATTCAGCGTACGTTACATAACAACAATATACTTAATCAGAAAGAAAATGAAACGAGAGTCGCATTTGATGGAAAGAAAATTCTGGTCAAATGCGAGTCATACCGTTGTTTAGAAAAACTATAGCGATTCTTTGACCATACATTTTAGACATTTGCACTTCACTTAACTTTAATCATCGTTTATAAATAAACACACTAGTGTTTAAGGGGTTTATTCATAAACGATGATTAAAGTTAAGTGACGTGCAAACGTCTAAAATGTATGGTTAAAAAATCGCTAATCACTAGTTAACTTTAAACATCGTTTATGAATAAGGGGGTTACCCCCTTATTCATAAACGATGTTTAAAGTTATTTGTTATTTTTATTAAAGTTATTTGTTATTGTTATTTGTTAGTTTATGAATAAACCCCTTAAACACTAGTGTGTTTATTTATAAACGATGATTAAAGTTAAGTGAAGTGCAAATGTCTAAAATGTATGGTCAAAGAATCGCTAATCACTAGTTAAATTTAAACATCGTTTATGAATAAGGGGGTTAATGTTTTTAGTATTTGTTTTTAATGAATACTAAAACAAAAGGGCAGCGGTAGCCTAGTGGTATCGGCCGCGACTTGCACATTGTAGGTCGTAGGTTCCCCATCAGGAGCTTTTCTTTGTGTAACTTACTTGATCACCACTGCTCTGAAAACGGTGAAGGAAAACATCGGAAACCGGCTTGTCCTAGAGGCTTAACTTCGAAGACATGTGACATCTACCAACGCGCACTAGATCAGGCCCGTGTCTCAGTAGTGGTAACGTTATAGGCTGATTATATTCTCTCGGTGCCAGGCCATAACATCGGCTGCCGGCAGAAGTTACCACCCACCAGACAAAGTCTTGCCGCCAAGCGATTCGTCGTGTTCCGGCATGATGTCTGGTGAAGCCGTACGGAGGACGGGTCTGAGCAGTTGTGTTGCAATGTGTGCCGGGTACGATGTGCCTAATGTTGTTGTGTCGGGAGTTTGGTCGTGGAGGGTCTCCAGATCAATCTCCTCTCCCTCTGGCGCAGCATCGTTTGTCGTGTTGTCGGGTTTAACATTGCACCACCTCGCTCAACTGCCGTCTTCCTTCCTATTCACTAAGTCTTTTTTATGTGAATGGGATTAATAAACTAGCGCGCTTTACCATCAACGATTGCATCACTGCTTACCATCAGGCAGGATTGCAGTCAAGCGCTAGTTTATAATTATAAAAAAAAAAATTGTTATAGCGGCAAAAAGAAATACAATATGAAAATTTCAACTTTCTAGTTATTACGGCTCATGATATAAAGAGGTCAGTGGAGTCTTAAAAGGCTCCAGTTTTTTACCATTCCTTTTAAATCGGAAAAAAATCTCTAAGGATTACAAGATTTAAATTAAGATATTACAAAATCTTGTGCAAAAAAAAGTATACCGTGATTTTTTCTTCAGAAAAAGAGAATATAAACAGAATTATTAATTTTATTTATTTGTATTCTAATGATGTTTAGATATTTTTAGAGTTGAATTACGTTTATTGTAACAATTATTTTTAGGCAATATAAAAACTTATGTACTGTTTTCAGCATTCAACCGCGTTATCGAATTCGAACTCTTCATTTGCTTCAAAATATGCTTTTGAATTCATTGGGTCTTATAATAAAATATAAGTAAAACACCTTTAGCTATTATAATATTATAACTATAGCATGCAAAATCGAATTAAAACTTAAGTAATAAGCGATAATTTATTTTCAAAGACTGTTTTAAGGCAGTAAAAGTTACGGGTACTCAGACATTCCAGCAATTTATTTTGAATCAGCCCGTTATTATTCAAGTTTTAAGTTCTACAGGTATTTAATTATGGATTCTTTCGCAGATAGCCGTTTGCTGTATTTGGGAAATTAGGGAGTAAAAGACAACTAATCTATTTAGACAAATACTTTATTTATGATACTCCCAGATTGTTCAAACACGCCTAAAGTAGTGTAGTAGATACTAAGCATTAAGTTTGAATAAAGAGTCTTTGTTATTAAGCGACAGTGTAGCTGAGCTCTCAAGTCTTCAAAGCCCTGTGGTAATATTATTTAAATATGCACCCTCTGTACCCGACCTAATTCTGTTCGACAACAACGACATAATACATTCGAGAGGCGAAAATGTCGGCCAAGGCCAAGATCGTGGAGGTCGTTTTTAGTTATGTATCAATGTATACAATCTAGCTACGTAGAAGCTTCTCGTCCGAAACACCGCAGTGTCTCAAGAAAAAAATCTTCGGCCAGTGTATGTTGCCAGTGATAACTTACGAAATTGAGACGTGGTTGCTAACAATGGGCCTTATAAGAAGGCTCAAGGCCACTCAAAGGGCAATGGAGGGGGCTATGCTTAGGGTTTCACTGCGTGATCGAATCAAGAATGAGGAGATCCGCAGGCAAACAAGAGTAATCGACATAGCCCGAAGAATTGCAGCACTAAAGTGGCAGTGGGCCAGGAACATTGCCCGTAGCATACATGACCCGATGGGGCAGACGGATTCTCGAGTGGCAACCACGCACCGGAAGATGCAGCGTGGGCGGGGGCCCCCGACAAGGACAGACGACCTGGTGAAGGTCGCGGGAAACCACTGGATGCGGGAGGTGCAGGACCGGTTGTCGTCGAGATCCTTGGGGTCTATGTCCAACAGTGGACGTCTTTCGGCTGAAATGGTGATGATGATGATACTTTCTACCTAGTAATAGAATAAACGTAGTAGGCCATAATATTGGCTGCCGGCAAAAGTTACAACCCACCAGACAAAGTCTTGCCACCAAGCGATTCGTCGTGTTCCGGCATGATATCTGGCGAAGCAGTACTGAGGATGGGTCTGAGCAGTTGTGTTGCGATGTGTGCCTAGTACGATGCACCAAATGCAGATGAATCTCCCTCTGGCGCAGCATCGTTGGTCGTGTTGTTGGGATAAACATTGCATCACCTCGCTCAACTGCCGTCTTCCTTCCTACACTAAGATTTTTAAGTGAATAGGTTTAATATAGCCTATTCACTTCAAAATCTTAGTGCGCTTTACCATCAACGATTGCATCACTGCTTACCAATAGGCGGGATTGCAGTCAAGCACTAGTTTATAATTATTCAAAGAAAAAGTAAAAGAAGCATACTTAATTTTTATTTTTTATTATTGGACAATCAGCAAAACGTAGGTACACCACAAAGCATGATAAATATTCCATATTTTCATACTTTTTATTGTGTAGCCTTAATCAAGCTGCCATTTGATGAAATAGAAGGAGAAAATGCAGTGGGCACGCCACAATAGCGGCGATAAGTCTCCTCTTTATGGAGTGTCTAGAGAGGCGCCACGGCGCCCTCGCCTTCCGCCTGACGCAGGTCCTCACCAGACATGGTTGTTTGTGGAGGTTCCTGCGAAGGCGGGACGAAACGCCAGGGTGTCCTGGGGACACGGTGGAGTATCCGGTGGAGGTCTGCTCGGCTTGGGAAGAGCACTGCAGTGTCTTCGTGGCGGCGATCAGTCGTGTCCGACCCTGGTCCACCGTCCAAGCCATGGTCCGGAGCGAGAGTGCAAGGCAGGCCATCACCTCCTTCTGCGAAGCAGTGATGCTGACAAAGGAGAAGGCGGAGCGCGTGAATGAGCGGGAATCCCAGCGCCCTCACGCCTCTAGCCGGCGCAGGAACCGCCCTGGTCGGGAGACAACATTGAACTCCCGGCCACACAGGTGCGGGCGCTCGCCGCCCGGTAAGGATCAGGCCCGGGTCCACGATGGCGCGTTGTGTTTCACGCGTGCCTTAGAGAGATGTCAGCACATCATGACGGGGTCCATGAGGACCAATGCCTCCTGTAAAGAAGTCAAGTAAAGAAACACGGGTATGTCCGCCAGCGGATAATTTCAGTAACCGGGAAACTACGGAACCCTACAATGAGGGTAGCTCTGGACGCTCTGTTTAGTTTAGATCTTCTTTTAGGAGTCACAATACATACTTTTTTTTCTTTTTCATAATTCATAAATGCCGATGGTATCATGTAAATTAACCACAAAAATTGGTTCTATTCTGCAACATTGCGGCTATACAATATGTAACAAAAACCCTGTTGTTCCTTCTACCTACGTTTTAAGAATGGGCATACGGATGTAATAAAGCAAGTCAGTTATAAAAATTAAAAAAAAAAATAGTTAATATGAATATTTGTAATCTTTAACTGATTTCTTACCGCTACAATAGGGATATATCTGTTACCGGCCAAACCCGATTTCAGGAAAAAACAGTTTTGCCTAGGCTAAACTAGTTCTGCCTATACGCGATAGGATAAACCAGTTTAGGCTAGTCCAAACTAGTTTTTGGTCTAACTGCAATGCTTTGATGTCGCCTTCGGGTTGTGGAGGTCAGACGACAGTCGCTTCACGGAAAATGTCGAAGTTTAGCCATTTCAGCAGTTGGACTGGTAAAGCGGACCCCAGACTCCAAAGCTGAAAAGGCTTCGGATGCGACTGGGATTAACGCTGGGATGATGATGATGAATTTAACCTAGGCAAAACTAGTTTGTCCTGAAATCGGCCTTACCGGTAACATATCTAAGGTATGAAAATCAAAAAAAATATTTAGTCCGTCTTATAGATAATAAAAAAAATTAATCTTATAGATAATAAAAAAAATTAAGACCCGTATTTTTTATTTTGTCGAATTTTAGTTACGTTTTTAATTACGGAATGGGGGCTAATTACGTCACGTTGTGGTGTATTTCGTACCACGGCGTGACGTCATGCGACATTTCAAAGCAATATATCAACTTGCTAAGTATTTGAATGAAATAAAAAATACATTTTCATTAGTTTTTTATGAATCTATCTGATGGTCATTAAATTATTTTTGAGGATACAACCCAATTCTGCATGAAGAAACTAGACATAAGTAGAACGGTCCCGTCGACCTCTTTAACTTATAAACACAGATATTCTAAGCATTTTTGTGAATGTGTCGATTTTAATAGATAATTGATTTTAACCCGTTGATTGGCCGAAAGACTTGAGTTTTATTTTAATTAGATATGGTCAAGCGCTCTATAGGAGCTGGACACAAACAATAGGTACTAGCAGAATATTGAGCTACAACCGTTTTGCGTGGATGTGATACATGTTTCTTTCAATCTTTTGTTACTTCTTTTTGTGTTTTGTTTTTTTACGCTATATTTATCAAAAATTATTAATAAATATATTTTCTTCTTAGATACTAATATATAAAGCTAAAGAGTTTGTTGGTTTGAACGCACTAATTTCAGGAACAACTGATCCGATTTGAAAAATTCTTTTCCGTTGGCTAGCCCATTAATCTAGGAAGGCTTTAGGTCATGTAACATCACGCTGCGACCAGTAAGAGTGGAGCATAATAAAAATTAAAAATGTATGCTGTATATTATGATCTAGAAGTGTAATAATGTATCTATAGAAATAGACTCTTTTGGGGTTAAAATTAAATTTTCAAATAACTAACTCTACGCGAATGAAGTCGCGGGCGGCGGCTAGTTATAAATAAACATATTTTCTCTCATTCTCGTATATTTTGTTTTATCAAATCAATAGAAATAGACAAATATAAAAGGCAACAAAGATCAGGAGTGGGAGTCGGTGACGTCACTCGTTGCTAAAAAGTGTAGCAAAGAGTGACGTCACACGAGTTTTCAACGCACTGTATCGTCTTCATTTTTTGTTTACATGAAAAAAGAAAAATACGTGTTCCAGTTTTTTTTGGAAATCTGACTGACGTACTAATTAGTTATTTTTTGTCAATTACCCTATTAGATACTTGAACAACCATTATGAAACTTTTCAAACAAATATATGAAATACAATGTCTCACAAAAACGTCACATTTGGTACAACACTAGAGCAAAAATTGGCACGATCTACATCCACGTGTATTTGTTCTTTTCAATTCACGGGATGGCTTAGTATCGGCCCGATTTTACGGTCATTACCTATACTAATATTATAAATGCGAAAGTAACTCTGTCTGTCTATCTGTCTGTCTATCTGTCTGTCTGTCTGTCTGTCTGTCTGTTACGCTTTCCTGCTTACCTCTCCTACCTCAAACCTCTCAACCGATTTTGATGAAATTTGGCATAGACAATTTTTAGACCCTGAGAAAGAACATAGGCTACCTTTTTATCCCGGAAAAATTGATATTCCCGAGGGAAATCTAAAAAGCGCGATATAACCGAAATCCACGCGGGCGAAGCCGCGGGCGGAAAGCTAGTTTTTTAATAATTATAAACAAGTGCTTGATCGTAATCCTGCCTGATGGTAAGCAGTGACGTAATCGTTGATCGTAAAGCGCGCAAGTTTAATAAGCCCATTCACTCAAAAAACTGAGTGAATAGGAAGGAAGACGGCAGTTGAGCGAGGTGATGCAATGTTTAATCCAGAGGGAGATTGATCTGGAGACCCTCGTATTTGGCTGGCACACAACATTTGGCGCATCGTACCCGGCACACATCGTAACACAACTGCTCAGACCCTCCTCCGTATGGCTTCACTAGACATCATGCCGGAACTCGACGAATCGGTTGGCGGCAAGACTTTGTCTGGTGGGTGGTAACTTCTGCCATTATCATCTGATCATCATGACATGTGGTCAATCATCTTTGAAATGAGCGGGAACAGAGTAAGAGTGAGATTTGAATTTGATAGGTGCATTGTGGGGTGACATTTTAATTTTATCATAATAATTTTAGGTTTTACAGTCGCTCTGGTGGTTGTAGCCTGGCTAAGTATAGTTCTACAATACTACTTCCTATCCTTTTAGTATTGTAAATGGCAAAGTTTGTGAGGATGTACGGACGATAGCAGGTCATGCTACCCCAAGCTGCCAAATATTGGGAATATTTGGCAGTTTGGGGTAGTTATCAACCTTGAGCCTTAATGTTTTAGGGATAAAGTTGAAAATCTAATAAAGAAATCTGATAGATTGTAGTGTACAGTCAAGACCAAAAGTCGAGTTACAATCTCACAAAACTATGGCCAAGCAATACTAGTTGTAGTTACGACCTTCTTCTATAATAAAGTTTGATACACACTCATACACTTTGACAACTTGCTGCCTGCTTATGATTGTTAGGTACTACTTACTAATTTCAACATTCACAGTAAGTGTTTAAATAGCCTAGCGGTTCTCGCCTTGATAGGCGTTCAAGGTGGTTCGAGTTCAAATCTAATAACTTACAAAATATTTTTGAAATGTTTATTGGTGAGTTATGAATGCCGACAACAAAAATATGTAAAAATACCGATCCGCAACTTAACGATGATACTTTATTTTAAGATTTTTTCTATATTAGAGTCATTATAAAAAGATGACGGTAGATTTGAAACAAACTGAACAAAAAATATTCCACTACCTACAATAACTATTATTAACTACAATAACTCAAATAATATTACTTAGTTGTTGTTGGTTGGTGAACATATAGTTACGAGTTCGTGTTATTAGTTTTACTTTTTTAATCAATATGCAGCAATATATCTCAAATATCATAATATGAAACCGGCTTTTGTGTAAGTTGTTTTTATTATTATTTGGGTAAGGTGCAAACCAATCTCTTGTTGAAAGTGTGTAATAAATTTGTTATTGTTTTAGAGAAATACTGTAAGCCAAAATCAAGAGGTTGGAGGACTAAGGTGGCTTATGTGTCGAGACAAGTGGAACGAAACAACAATATTTACCGTTGAATAAACCTTTGAATCTTGCGAAGAAGAGAGGTTGCATTTGTGGTTTAAAAATAAACTGGCGATACTGGTGGAGACTTATCGCGCTAAACAAAAAAAAAAACAATTTATAACAATCACAGTGCAGAAGTGTCCTACAAAGTGTTTTAAATATATGTCATTATATATCGTAATAACGGACTCTAAACCAACTCGTAAAGTAATTTAGCTAAGTGACAGTAATATGTTCGGTTGGCTTAATGGCTAACAGATGTCGCCTTTTGCAATTTCAATACAAATTACTATTGGTAAATTATAAAAACAATAATTTCGGAATTCGATAAGAAATAAGTTCGTTTACTTTTGAACTAAGAAAGCGCTTGAAGATTATAATCTCATGCCTTCAAACTCCGAAAAAAGGCACTGCAGGATGGCATGCTATACACACAAAAAAATTGTAAATGTAATAAGCACTGTTTTGTGTTCTAAGTATAGATTATTTTATGATTGTAATAATATTCAGGTTAAGCTTCAATCCTCTTTTCTTTAAGAAAATGAATAATTAAGCTATAACCTCTTTAATGATAACATGTAATACTATAACTTTCATATCTAAAAACCAAAAATGTTTTTTTTATATTTTTTACCATAATAATATCATAAGTTTGTCAAGGATTACTTTTTTATAAAATATTACAATGCTGCCATTTCAACGTTTGTTTCATTTATTAGTATAAGTATATCTATACTGAATAATATATAACTTTATAATATATTGCATTATATTATTTATTATATTACATCTATAGTAAACTAAAACATATAATAAAAACCTATTTTGGTATAAATATTCAGTAAATTTTCCTATTCGTTTAAATATTATTTGCAAACATTTTTATTTTAAAATACAAATCAGTTATTTTAATTTTAAATTATATGAAACAACAAAAAGATTTGCCGTTATTAAGGATCGAACCCACAATCGCTCGCTTATGATAGACCATTGTTAAGTGCGGTCGCTAACTTAACTTCAAATGAAGTAACGAAATTTTGCATTACTTTAAAGAAAGATGAAGACTGCGATAATAAAAATAATGCGTTAGTGTGCGTGGCCGGTTTAGCGCAGGCGACAGTAGTCTTTAAGGTGGGAATGGACTTCTACAGCTGATTGTACATATCGACGCTTGAAAGGCAATCGTATCTAAGCGACAAAAAATCGTAAATTGAGTTATATACACCAAACGACGCTGAAAAATGTGGCGGTTTGAATGGACCAAATTTCTACGAATTTTGTCACTTAGATATGATTGCCTTTCAAGCCGTCGATATGTATGCATGTTTGTTACTCTGTCGCGCAAAAACTACTTGACAGATTTGCATGAAATTTGGTACACAGATGGTTTATAACCGGGATTAACAAAGAAGATACTTTTGATTTCCCACGGGTTCGACACTTATGCAGGTGAAGTCGCGAAGCACAGTTATCTTTATACTCCGGCAGTTTTTAAATGTTGGTCTACTACATCCAACCTTCTGAGTTTGGGCTGCTCTCGACTGTTCCGGCCCTCCGGTTTATGTGACCTTCTAAAGAGGATATGGCAATAAAAGTTTTTATGGAAGTTGGTAATTTTTCCCATGGGAAATCCCATCGCATACGGTATAAATACAAGACTTTAATAATTTGCCAGCCTCGTCTTTTCATACAAGATACACATGGACGTTTTAAGTGTCATCATCTTTATCTTAATCTATTTTGGGTCACACTTATCCTTTTGTCATCATTTCGTAGGTATCCCTGTTCTAAATAAGCATTCATTGTTTTGTCTTCTCATATTATGAAAACTAAAGCAAACCATTAAAAATCCGTAGACACATCTGTTTAAACGCAATTTGAAAATACACTTCTATTTGCCTGCCCTAATACATATGTAATTTCTATAGTTAAAATACTGGATTAAATATTATTGTTATTAAGTATAGGGCTCGATTAAGCTGGCTTTACCTACTTCGAAAGTATCGCATGTTGCGCCATGATAACCCGAATAGGGCGAACACAATCTTGTAGCGTTCAACGCCGCTAAAACACAAGCGTGTCTATTCACCACCAAAAAACGGTTATTCACCTTGGTTCTTACTTATCGGAATGTATCCTTGTTTTTTGGGAATTGAAATTTCCTAGAACCTAAACTTTGGGTGGTTGATTAAGTCCAAAGGTAAGGTGGCTGACAGGAAATTTGGCGTTATGCAACGGTCCGGCGGTATTTCACACCAGGACAGCTTCTAATGTTAGCACAGGTCCGTTCTTGTGTGGAGAACTACAGCCACATTTGGGCTGGTGGCGCAAAACTGTGAGAGGCGCACGAAGAGATTATGTTCAAAATAGTCCCCGAAGCCTGGAGCTAGTGAGGAGGTGAGGAGTAGAACAGAAGACAGCCTATTGGTGTTCTATAGGTTGCATTTTGGAGACTGCGCGAGGGATTGCAAGACTTAATTCTCCAACTCCGTTCTATTATTGGACTACCTGTCGTACGGTGAGATTTTTAGAAGTTAGAGTACCAACTTTTTTCCAATTTGGAAGCGTCTGTCAGGCAAACTATTCGGTTTAGAAAAAAAATATTTTAGAAACCTCGATATCACTTTTGAAGACCTATCCATAAATACCGCAAACGTATGTGCTTGATAAAAAAAAAAAATGAGTTCAGTTCTAAGTATGGGCAGCCCCCAATATTTATTATTATTATTTTTTTTTGCATCATAATCTTAATGCGGTTCACAGAATACATCTACCTACCAAGTTTCAACAGTATAGCTCTTATAGTTTCGGAAAAAATGGCCGTGACATACGGACGGACAGACAGACATGACGAATCTATAAGGGTTTCGTTTGTTGCCGTTTGGCTACGGAACCCTTAAAACAATCTAACATTTTAACAGAAGTAAAGTACAATTAAGTATATTATTCAAACTTCCCCCTCAACAATGGCGACCTACATTATTTACTCATGAAATATTCTTTAATTTTGTTTTGCTTTGACAGGGGATACAAAAATAATTAACGGTTGGAATTAGACCTCGAGTGCCTCTTTCTTTATCTAGGCAGCAACTGATGGGGGAAGACTTCCAAGGAAAAACAAACTCTATCTTTTAGAATAAAGGTTCGGTTTTCTTTGGCGTTTCATGAGTTAAAGCACCCAGCAACGCCTTATTTAATTTAATTGAATGTTCATTTTCTTTATTTGATAGCTAATATTTCACACTTATAATGAGGACAATGAAGCTCTTGGATAGTTATGATACTTATGTAATAAGGCCCAGCTGGGACGATCCACTTTATTATATAAAGTTTTTAATAGTTTCTTCTCGAATAAAATGGTTTATGAAAGCTAGCTTTTGGAGTGTTCAATTTAAAAGGTCTGTGTATATACTCGATTATTTAAGATATTTCTGTGTGACAAGAAACAAAATTATTGGAGTTACTCGTATACACAGATGTCTAATATCTATCACGGGTCATAAGATACAGCCTGGTGACACAGGCCGAGTTCAAGACTGAATAGTTATCATCATCATCATCATCCTCACCAGCCGAAAGACGTCCACTGCTGGACATAAGCCTCCCCCAAGGATCCCCACTACGACCGACCCTGCGCCTCCCGCATCCAGCCGTTTTCCGCGATCACCAGGTCGTTTGTCCATCTTGTAGGGGGCCATTGTTAGCGGCCACGTCTCAGTTCCATGTGTCATCACTGGCAACACACCCTGGTCGAAGACTTTTAGTAATAAGAAGCAATAACAAGAGTCTTAGTAATAAGATCCTTAAACCTTTCGGTACGGCATCCTACAAAGCTTGCTAAAAAGTACACATACAACTACAAGATGATAAAAACTCGTGCACACCTCTGTCATTCGGAAACGAACCCAAAACACTGACAAAATGCACATTTTATATTGCTACAAGCGACTTGTCCTGGCTTTGCATGGGTGCAATGTTGATACTAACTAAATACACTACAGAAAAACTGTGAACTTAATTGTATAAAAAACATAGCGGTCCGGCGCGACGCCACCCCGGCCTGCCGCTTCATCGCGCAATTTTTAAATCTTTAATATCTTCGAAAATATCCATTTAAATCGTATGCTGTAAAAGGCCATATAGATTTATATTAAATCAACAATGTCTTTAAGGTATTTAATTGGATAAGGATTAATGCTGTATTGGTTAAAATCGCTTAGAAAATTAGCCAATACTTGTCGTAAAAATAAATGTCAAAAAATTTTATTGTGGGGTTTCTGTAGACCTTTTCAATGTGTACATTTAGTACATTCAGCCTGTGTTTCACTGCTAAGGCGGAAAAAAATTAATTATTTACGACATCGCATTAGAAAGCTCAAAAATAATAGCATTTCTCCACTATTTAATGTAAACCTTCCTCTTTGATCACTCTATCTACTAAAAAAACCCGCATCAAAATCCGTTCTGCAATTATAAAGATTCAATCACACAAAGGGATACAGGGAAATAAAAAGCGACTTTGCTTTATAATATGTAGTGATATACCATATCCATTTTGCCAGTCTTTTGGGGCGTTTGGACCGCATGATCCTGTTTTACGACATGAATAAAATTAACTACTCAATAATTGCTCATAAAAATATATAATTGTTTAAAAAATACAGTGATGTCCATAATATAAATACTAGGAACAGGCACAAATTTATTGTACCTACAACAAGGCTTTTTTTTTATATATATTATAAACCAGCGCTTGACCGCAATCCTGCCTGATGCGGAAGCAGTGACGCAATCGTTGATGGTAAAGCGCACTAGTTTATTAAGAGCCTATTCACTCTAGCCTGAAGACACACCTCAAATTGTAGTCCGATCGGAAAACACCGCTGTAACAGTTCCAGTCCCTCGATGGTCGCGGTATAAAGGAGGAGGAACGCTTCGTCCGGATCGTACTGGTGTTAACAACGGGCGGGTGGAAACCACAGCTGCATGACGGGTCGTCCGTTGGTGGAACGGAGATGGGGAACAATCATGCAATTCCTCGGCACACTCCCCCGAAATGCATCCTATGTGAACACCGAAAGGCGCTGGCTACTTACGCCTGTGCTCTGTGCTTTGAGACCAACTCAGATAGATCAGGGTCACCAATCAGCCTCTTGCACGTCTTTCCACTGAACTAAAAGTGGCCAGGCAGACATTTGGCAGCACCAGCCCAAATGTGGCTGCAGTACTCCACACACGAACGGACCTGTGCTTTGTATAACATTAGAAGCTGCCCAGGTGTGAAGCACTGCCGGACCTTTGCGATAACGCCAAGTTTCCTGGCAGCCACCTTGGCCTTGGACTCAATGAACCGCCCAAAGTTAAGGTTCGAGGAAATCTCAACTCCAAAAAGCTGAAGGCGGTCGGAACACTCCAAGGACACATTCCGAAAAGTAGGGGCCAAGGTGAACGGGCTCCTTTTGGCGGTGAAAAGACACGTCTGTGTTTTGGCGGCATTGAATGCTACAAGATTGGCATTGCCCCATTCGGAGACTGCCTGCAGTGCAACACTCGTTCGCTCAACCATGGCCTCTCTTTCGGACCGGATTGATTCCCTACTAGCCCGAGCATCCGGCAGGTATATCTCTACAACTGTGCTGTCATCTGCATACCCATAGACACCGGGCATCAGCAGATTGTTAATATGCAGCAGGAACAGAGTTGCAGAGAGAACAGACCCCTGAGGAACACCGGCATTAGTTGACATGGGCTCAGAAGAGCATCCGTCGACAACAACTCGGAGGGACCGTTCAGTCAGGAAGTCTTTTACCCAGCCAGTCAGGCTAGGGGAAATGCCGTACGCTGGAAGTTTACTCAAAAGGCCAGCGTGCCATACCCGGTCGAAGGCCTTCGAGACATCAAGGGAGACAGCAATCGCTTCCCCATTCTTCTCGAGGGCCTCGCCCCACAAGTGAGTGGCATACACCAGTAGGTCCCCAGTTGACCGATTGCGGCGAAACCCGTACTGTCGGTCACTGAGGAGATCGTTACCTTCCAGGTATGCCAAGAGGCGCGAGTTCAATACACGCTCCATAATTTTGCAAAGTATGGAGGTGATCGAAATCGGCTGATAGTTGGCAGGATCGGCACGACTACCCTTCTTGGGCACGGGCTGCACGTTAGCAAGCTTCCAGGACTTGGGCACTATACCAGTCCTAAATGAGAGGCGATACAAGCGCGTCAGTACAGGAGACAACTCGGGCGCACATGCTTTAAGAACAATCGCCGGTATACCATCCGGACCACTAGCCTTATTCACGTCCAGACGACACAGTACTCTCAGAACCTCCTTGTTTCTAATGCGAACCTCAGGCATTGAAGCTCCCCAATGAGGTAAATTAGGTGGAGTAGCACTGCCAGTATCAAGACGCGAATTATGGGAAAAGAGAGAAGCAAAGAGACCTGCTTTCTCTCTCGCCGTATGAGCCAGTGTTCCATCAGGCCTAACCAGCGGAGGCAGTGAGGGCCGACAGAAGTTCGCCTCAACCGATTTGGCAAGGGACCAAAAAGATCTGTTACCGGATGGCTGCGCAGATAACTTGTTGCCAATATGGGTAATGCGGTCGAAGCGAGCCTTCTTGAGCGCCTTCTTGTAGGACTTGGCAGCACGGTTAAAGGCTCTCTTCTTTGAGCTTAGATCCGGAGCTCCGCGGTTACGAGCGTCAACCCAGGTGAGAAATGCCATGTGCTTACGCTGTTCAGCTTGGACACAATCGGCATTGAACCATGGGCGAGCCGAGCCACCGACGGGCACGTCATTGAATGGGATAAAATACTCCATAGCTTGACGCACCACATCGGTTATAGCGTCCGCACAGCTCGAAGGATTGTCAGAAGATAAGCAGACCTGCTGCCAAGGATAAGACGCAAAGAAGTGGCGCATCTCATCCCAATCCGCTGACCTGTATCGCCACATTCGCCGTTCACCACGAGAGTCGTGATCTGGTGGGGAGAAGGACGATACAGACTTCACCAGACAGTGGTCTGAAGTTCTCAACGGTGAGGAAACTGTTACAACACATCTGTCCGGATCAGTGGTCAGCAGAAGGTCCAAACAGTTGGCTGTCTGGCCAACTACATCAGGCACCCTAGTCGCTTGCCCTACCAGCTGGGAAAGGCCCATAGAAAGCGCGAAGTTTCGCGCTTCTCTCCCAGCGTGGTCGGTCCTCTGGTATGGGAAGAGCCAGTCCTGGTGGCAGGCATTGAAGTCCCCCAGAGCGACGAACTGAGCGTCAGGGTGCCGATGCAGCGCATTGTCAGCAGCCTCACTGAGGTGGTCAAATAAACGAGTTGTCTCCTGATTACCGCTGTGCGATCGGTAGACATAGGTGTAAACAATTTTGTCCACACCAGTGTCAACCAACAGCCATAGGGACGAGAAGTGAGGGTCTTCGAGGTGACGGAGGCGCTGGCAACAGATGTCATTGCGGACATACACACAGACCCCGGCACGCTGCAGGAAATGATGCTCCAAAGAGTATCCCGGGTAGCCGAGGTACGCCGCGTCAGTTGGACATCTGATCTGGGTCTCCGTCAAGAAAAGTAGGTGGGGCTTTTCAGTCTCAAGGTGGTAATGGACTGCATCGACATTGGAGTACAAACCTCGGATGTTTGAGAGGTGCACTATGAACGAGAGGACGTGCGCCCGCTGTGCACACCTACTTTTCCTTTTGTAACTTTTCATATTAAGTTTATATACTGAGTGAATAGGAAGGAAGACGGCAGTTGAGTGAGGTGATGCAATGATAAACCCGACAATACGACCAACGATGCTGGGCCAGAGGAAGATTGTTCTGGAGACTGCGGGGACGCCCGAACCCCCCCAGGGATCGCCATCGGGTCCTCTCGTCCGGTCGCCAACCGGCACGATGGGGCCACCCTGGGATTTTTCGCAGTTGGCGGGGCAGCCTGTCGTATGTGGCTGGCACACTACTTGGGCCCCCAACTACCTGCGGTCGGCCAGCGGAGAACCGTGCTTCGGATCCCGCTACCCTCCACGAACAAACTCCCGACACAACACCATCTGGCGCATCGCACCCGGCACACATCGCAACACAACTGCCCAGACCCGTCCTCCGAACGGCTTCACCAGACATCATGCCGGAACACGACGAATCGCTTGGCGGCATGTCTTTGTCTGGTGGGTGGTAACTTATGCCGGCGGTTGATGTTGTGACCTACCACCGAGAAAAGGTGAAGAAGGCTCAAGAAAATAGGTGGCTCCTTCAGATGCCAATGTATACAATTTTATAATGGACTTCCAGAGGTGGTTCAAGATCTGAGCCTGAATAAATTCAAATCCTTCATTAAACGTAAGTTGTGTCAGAAAGCAT